>JANEHK010000051.1:3955189-3980332 GCA_025960845.1 Tachycineta bicolor
CTCCTTTTTATTCTCAGTTAGCTACATACTACAAATACAGTTGATCATAAGTTTTAGAAGTCAAGCAATTCTGATATTTTTTGAGGTTTGTCTTTAAATTTCATTTGCCAGTAAATGTAGCCCTGAGCTGCTTTGTACTGTTCATTCTCTCAGCTGACTCCCAACAGAGGTAACTCATCCCCCCACTGATTTCTTAGGGTAGAAATATGCTCCAGGTACAGATAATGGTGGTTGTGGTGTTTTCCCAAGCACAGCTGGGATTTCATCTCAGTTGTGGAACTGTCAAATTTCTATCCTATTATTCTGCTCTGGTGGTTTTTCCATACAGAGGGTTTAAAACCATTTTAAACCATTATTATCAGTTTGAAAAATTCCATGAAAATTAATTGAAGATTTTTGAAGACAGTTAAAACTAATATCAGCTTATTATGGGAAGCAGGTGCAGCTTCATTTTGGATGGCTTTTTCAGAACAGCATGAGGAATGGGTTGGGTGTTTCTGGGATTTTTAGCAACACAAAGATAAGCTTTTGATTAGTTATCAGAGCCACATTTGACTAATCCTGAGGAGATTAGTCAATCTGAGGAACGAGAAAGGACATGTGAGTGGTGAGAGGCTTCTCTGAATAGTTGGTTGGTAATCTGTTCAAAAATAAAACACATTTTTTGAATATACACAATTGAACTTGATAATGATTTTGTTTCACTGTGAAGCCCAGCCTTAAATAATATAACTAAGCTTCTGATAAAACAAATGATACTCAAAATGAATGGTTACTTTAGGCAGTGGTTTCCACATTTAAAAAAACCCTGTGTGTTGCAATGACTTTCATATCAGGTATTAGTATAAAATTAATCAAGTTTTTGTCCCCTGTCAGTACTCAGCCATAATAAATGACAGGCTCTCATGGTGCCAAACTGTCCAAGGAATTATTTGCTATAGGCTTTGTCAGAAATCTGCTGGCATTCATTGAGTTCTTGACTATGGCTCAGATACAAAATTCCAGTTTTGTGTCATATATGCATGAGTTCTTCTTTCAGGCTGTTTTGGCTTTCTGCAGCTGTTAAAAGGTCAGAGGTAATCAGATAAGCCAGTAGGATGCTATCTGTCATTATAATTGACTTGAGCCATCATACAGAGGAAATCATGCTGAATAACAATAGTGACATTTTAGTGATGGTGTAGTGGTTGTATCATTACAAATGTAGCCCATGTTTAGTTACAGCAGATCCTGAAATTTCTGTGCAGAATCAAGTGCTGGAAGGTATTGAATTTTTATGTCTGCTTATCTGAGAAGCACCTCAGCTCTCCAGAAATTATGTTTCCAGAATGATGTGATTTGCTTAATTCAGTTTTGAGATGTTGCCGTGCACAATTTATTTTATTTTCAGATGCATAATGGAAGTATTAGTAAAATGTAACTTTTGCAGCTGGCATTTTGAAAGTTTCTGCCAGTGAAAAATATTAATAAAGCAGTCAAAACTTGTTTTTCACAACACTGTTGAATGTTTGTCATATGTCTAATTGAGTTAACTCCAGGTATTCATATCTCCTGCTCTCTGGTGAATACATTGCTCAGAATTTATGAAGTACAAAGCCAGGGTTCTTGATAGTGATTCTGTATGTTCTCCTCCAGAGCAAACTGTGTGTGTGTCTCTGCAGCTAAAATACAGATCCACCCGACATTTGTCATGTGGACCTGTATTTTAGCTGCAAAGACCTATTTGTTATTATTATTATTATTATTTAATGTTTTTATGTAAATTTTAGTACAGAGAAGTACAGCTGAAAAGTATTTGCTAGAATCACTTGAGGAAAATCACTGGATTTCCTTTTAATGTTTAAGTTTCTCTGTATATTTTTATATAGCCTAGCAGTGTTGATGAAAGGATCAGAGTCCATCCCCTTGCCATTGCCCTTGTCAGTTTAATGTGAACACAATTCTATACGAAAAGAGCTTGAAGCAGTGAAATGTTTAAGGACCAAACCATCAGATATTTTGAGGATTTCATTGACTATCATGTTGGAGAAGTCTTTTTTGTATTTCCATACAAAAATTTTGATTTGCCTGTGAGTGTAACAACAGACACATGTCCTTGCTGAATGTGTCAGCTTTTGTGACTTATTCTTTGTGAGTAAATTAAATATTGGATTTTCATGGTTTGCTATAGCAATCAATTCTTCAACCTGAATTACATGCAGGACATGCAAGCAATTCTAGGACGTTGGGCATAACCTTCTACTGCTCCCACTTTTAAGTGCTGTTCACTCACAAAATGTCAAATCATAACATTTATTTGGGGGAAAAAAAAAAAAAAAAAAAACACCTCTTGTTATTCTATAAAGCTGATTTTATACAAATGTTTCAGCAAAGCAGTTGAGTTCTTACATGAAACATGAACCTAAAATGAAACAAATTAAATGATATTTCAAATTATTGTTGCCAAGAGTGAAAACATGGTATTTAAGGAGTCATTAAGATAGCTTGCCTGGAAATCTAATCCAAGAGTTTGGAGTGCGTTTGGTCTGGAGCTTTGACAGAATTTTCAGCATTACCCACGTTAAAGGATGAGCTTGATGGGCTGTGGTGCATGACAACAGGGATCCAGTAAAGCTTAAATAAGGAATTGCTCATTTTCTCATGGAAGTGGCTTTCTAATTGTTCTAATTTTTCATTCAAGCTCCCCTGCATTGTTAGGAGGGTGTATTGACATGTTCTGCATAACTTTATGATTTTGTTTATACATCCTACTGCACAAACTTTATCAGTGGATGACTGGCATTTTCTGACACTTGTATTTATCTTCTCCCTAGCAGTTCTATGTGCTTTTCCTGGAAGGGTATCCATACTGGAAGAAATCCTAAATTTCATTGTGACTCACTAGAAACAAAAGATGGTCCTTAAAATTTAGTTTTTTAAATGACAAGTCACATCACATTTTCATTTATGCAAGGCCTGTACCCTCTTCCTTGAAAACTGAAAAGGCTCTCCTGTGTGAGTTAAACACCTCACTAATTAATCCCTAGGTAAAATAGGCTTTACCTGATGGCATTTAGCTGCCACTGTCAGAGCAGCTCTCATTTGTGAGGTTTTTCACTGTATTCTGTGCAAGTGAAAATGATTTGTGCTCCATGTGTGAATAATGATTCTCCATGGCCCTCCTTTATCATGGAACTTTTAAGGCTGGAAAAAAACATCCAAGATCATTGAGTCCAACCTTTGGCCAAACTTCTCCAGCCGTTTCTTAAGAGTTTAGGACAAAATGTGAGATTCTAACATTTAGGCCCAAGGCTAAAATAATATTTGGTTTGTTTGGTTTTGTTTGTTTGTTTGTTGTTTTGTTTTGGTGGGGGGGGTTGGGTTTTTTTGTTGTTGTTGTTGGTTTGTTCTTTGTTGTTGTTTTGGTTTGGTTTTGGTTTGGTTTGGGGTTTTGTTGTTGTTGTTTTTTGTTTGTTTGTTTGTTTTTTTCCCTGAACATCTTATTTTCATTTGAGAAAGATTAATGTGAAGGATTTTAAGGAACTTTGTAGCTCTGACTAAACTTGTAACAGCTTCACTTGAGCAACTGGTCTGCCACACTCACCCTTGAGCATCTGTTTTCTGGTTCTGGGCAGGATAATTCCAAGTTTTTGGAAATAACAGGTTTCCTTCCAAGGTTCATTTGGGGGGCTCCTGGTGGCCAAAAGGTTTGACTGAGTGGAGAATCGGTTTGGAAGTGTCAGTTAGCATGAATTGGAGACATATGTATCAAAATATCGAGTGATCTCTCATGTGTATATATAATGACACTGAAAATATTCAAGGGCCATGGGCTGACTAAATGTGGTTTAACACAGAGTGATACACAGGTTAGTATTATTCTGTCTTTGCAGAAAACAGGGTAAAAATAATGAGGCAGGGGTTTTTTCAATGGTTCAAACGCAGACTTTGAGGCACAGTTTTCTAAACAGCTACGTTTGAAAGTGCCGTCAGTAAAGCTGAAACCTCAGTGATCTGAGGTCATCACATTGGCCCAGCGTCTGTTCTGGCATACGGCAGCAGCTTTGAGTATCTGAGTGTCGTGCAGGACACTTTGGATAGGAAGTTAAGAGACTTGTTATAAACAAATCAGCATTGCTCCTGCTCTGCCTGTCTGGGGGAGGAAGATAGGAGCTGCTGGCTCAGTCCTCTTGGCCTGGGTCAGCTGAAGCTGTGCTTTTACGTGGCAATACCAACACTGCAGGCTGCTGATTAGGCTGAGCTTGGATACTGATGCACTTCTTTGCCACTCCTGAATACAACAGTTGATAAGGGCTTTTTTTCTTTTTCTGTATTCTGGTTTGTTTGTTTGTTTGTTTGTTTGTTTGTTTTGTGTTGGTTGGTTGGTTCGTTGGTTTTTTTGGATTTTTGTTGTTGTTGTTGTTATCTTTGTGCTCTTTTTCCTCTAAATATTAGCCCTGAAAACAGCTGATAAATTAAATGGCCTACCAGTTGGTGAATCAACATGTTGATAGGCAGCAAGAGCCAGAAACAATCTGTGTGAGACATACCAATAAAATATGCTGATCAATTCATAATGAATATTCAGCCAGAGCCATAACAACAGAAATTCATGAAGACAAATATGTGCTGTGCTTTGTAGCATCATCTTTCCATCTGGAAAACCCAGCTACCGCTAGATGTACTAAAAATAAAGACCTTCATCCCAAACTCCTCACAACTCAATAGTTAAAACATCGGGGTTTGTGTTTCTGTTAACTTTGAAGGGAGGAGGAGCTGAGGCTGGGAGAGGTAAAAGAAATTTGATGAATGGAGAGGACAGAAAGGAAGTGCAGCTTTGAGAGTGCAGAATTTTTCCTCAAAAACAGAGAAAGCTGCCCAAGTTGGACCAGATGTGAAGGAGCAACAGAGCAAGAAGGAGCTGTATGGGTTTAGCCAGGGAGATGATATGATCCCCTTGCTCACCACACAGCCACTGAAATGCCTCAGTCATCATCATCAATAGGTATTTACAGTCTATCAGACCTCAGTATGAGACCTCCCTGGCTTTTTTTTTTAATGTTAAATATGTTTTATAGGAGAATGGGGAAGATTACATGAGTATTGAGCTTTGAAGCTCCATAATCTATAATTACATTGCTGCCTTATAATACCCGGTAATTTAATTTGTGAACTCTGTCTCTTTGGCTCCATTTGCTCTCCTGTCCCTCTCCTTCCCAAGGAGCTCAAGACCATAGTGATTGTCTGAAGCTTTTTTTTGAGGATGAAGCCAGAGGCTGAGGAGTGGGAGCTCTGGGGGCTGTTTAGAGTAGCTGATGGTTTCTTGAATCATCCCCAAGCACTGGTAAATTAATTTAATACATAGGCTGTAGAAGTCAATCTTGGAATAAAAAAAAAAAAAAAAGTTTAAACATTCTTTGTCAATAAAGACTTCAAAAGATCAGTAGATACAGACTGTGAATAGCAGTTATACCCCAGGACATAAAGGAACTGATTTTTGATAAGGAAACAGTATTGAACTCTGTAGAATACATCAAACTCACTTCAGAATCTAATAAATATTATCAAAGTATCTCAAAAATCAGGCATGGCATTTGCTGCCCTGGTCATCCATGTTTTCCTGGCATTTGTATGAGGAACTACTATTAAGCTGTGACTTCATTTAATGTTCCGAGTGGAATTTTAGGTTAGAGGCAAATCGAAACCAATGTCTGCTTCCAGATTTCATTACATTGAAATAATGAGGTTTTGACCTTAAATGAAAGAAATGTCATGAGATCAGCTGACTGCAATGTGATTTACTTCCCCTCCCACCCCTCGTCGTGGATTATGGAGAATTCCCAAAAATTCATCATAGATCCAACATATAATAAAAAAGTAGTCCTTGTTAATTATTTTCTGGCAGGTAATTGTTAAATTTACATCTTGAGGTGGTAGCTCTTTGAAAAGGGAGGGTTTTGGATGTCCCTTTTCGCCTGCAGATGTTTGCATAAAGCTGTACCCTGCAGTGTCACTGGTGGGCTGTCCAGAGGGGCAGCTCTCCCTCTCTGGGGCTGCTCTGCCCTCCAGTCTCTCCAGAGAACATGAACGTGCTCTCTACACCCGCACAAGCCATGCTCTTTGCTCGGTTACCTTCCACTGATAACAGGACAGGTCTGAGAGCTCTACTTTGAATCACTGCAATTTCCTAAGCCCAGATGTCCAGAAATAACCCTCAAAGTTGTCGGGTGCGTCCTCAGATCCTCTGCCCTCCCGAGCCACAAGCCAGGGCTGTGGAACCGTGAGGCTGCTGGTGTAGTTCTGCAGCGCTGCCCTGCTGAATATCCGAGCCAGAACAACCATTCACCATTTGTATTTGATGTGGGGATGTTTGATATGCAGAAAGCATCTCCAGTATTCACTGAAAGTGCTCATAGGTGTAAAGATGATGTTACACCGTTGTAATAAACCACGTGTCCCAGTTTGGTATAAAACACCATAAAGCGCTTGAAGCCCAAATAAATTTTTACCTTATTACTTCACCCTGCAAGTTTATATACAATTTGAGATTTTGTAAACACTCCTTATTAGTGATTTGCATACTAAGTATGGGTTTAAATGAGGATGCATTTGCCCCTTTGTTATTCTATTACCAATTTAATAAGCAAGGGAGGAGTTCAATAGTGTCCTGCATCTTGTAGTTCAAAGATACTGTGGTATACATCTTCTCTAATTTAAATTTTATTCAGATAGAATACTAAAAATGATCCATTAAGTTTACTCACCTTCTTCTAACCTCTCTGAAAGAGAAAAAAACATACCCTTAGCCTTTGAATCCATTAGGTTTTTCCTTTCTCTTCTTTTTTCCTCACATAATAAAATAAGAAGTAGTGAGAGGAAAAAAAAAAAAAAAAAAAAAAAAAAAGAGGTGTTAGAATGAAATAGCCCTCCATGACTGAAGCTGATGTGATGATGCATTAGAGCCATGAACTGGAATATAGGCATTGAACTATTTTTTGAATAGGACAACTACTCACTATCCCTCTTTTTGGTGCTTGTCACAAAGGCACAATCCAGTAGCCTTTGAGATTGTTGTGGCAAACAGGTAGTTCCTAAAAATCTTTATTTCTACACTGTTTCAACAGCATATTATGGGGATATGAAACCATATTAGCTAAATTATTCTTTCCAGGAAAATGAATTATTCCTTCCAAGAATTTTTTTCATTGCACAGTGAATGCAGAGAGACCCTTGAACACAGTTTATAACTGGTGTCCCATGCTCAATACAGATGGATGAAATTTACATAAAATAGACTGGAGCAATTTTATGTAAACAGCCTAGAAACCAACTATTTCTTTAGCCATGTAAAATATGACTGCTTGCCCTGAGTACTGCAGAAGCTTGGAATAAATGTTACTGATGAAATGAGAAAAATAAGTGGATTGCCCATGTACAAAATCTCACTAGAAGCCAAAAGATGTTTCTAATTGATTAGTAGTAAGGTTCTACAGCTTTCCACTGGAATTAGTGAGAGCTAAAATCCAATTACCTTCGTGTTAGTCTGTGGCCAAATGGATGGTGTTATTGCATAAGGCAATAACAGTAAGGAACTAGATTAGGTATATTCTGTTTTCATGAATTTTCACTACATCACTTTCCAGAGAAAGGCATCAGTGGTATTTTGCTGATTCAAAGAGTCTTTTGTAGGACAAGGTTTGTAAGTAGAGTATACGTCTTTGATGACACCTGATGTAACAGGGAAGCAGGAGGGAAGAAAAGTTAAAACCAAACGCAGACATAAATTCAAAAACAACAACAAAAAAATCATCTTGCAAAACACAATTTTAAAATTAATTGGAGTGAGTATCTTGAAAGCAGCAATGATCTAAGTAAAGGCTTAAATAGTAGGAAAGGTCAATAAAAGATCTGAAATGGATTCTGTTGTAGGGTTACCTACTAGATCAACAAAATGTTTTCAGTGATGTGTATCTAGAATGAGCCACTTAGAGATTCACATCTGAAATTTTCATTTCTTTTAGATGATATAATGATCTCTGAATTGAGCCAGGAAATGAGTAGCTTGTAATGAGCTCTGATATAAGGTTTATTGCCTTGCTTTACAGCTGTTACACGTGTAGTCATTAGTAAGTCAGGGCTGGACTGAAAATTCTTGGATGTCTCCTGGAATTCTCTGGATATCTGCACAGGGTGCCCAGAGGAGATGTGTGTGTCTGGTAGTGCTTTTCTCAAGGGCTCCCCTTCTTGTCAACACCAGGTCTCTTACTGCAGTAGGTGCTGCAGCTGCAGTACCAGAGTTAAACCTGTCCTGATAATGCCAGATGACTTTTTCAAAGTCAAAGAGAGTTTTCCTGGCTTTTGATAGAAAGTGGACCAGGAGGCAGGGAACTGTTTCTCAAACTGCTTTGATTTGCCACCATATAAAAGTTTACCAGAGGAAAAGAGTAGCTTTGTGGAAGAAAAATGAGGCTGCTGCCATCAGGAGTGGTTCCTAATCACCTTTCATCATTAAAACAATTTCTCCAGACTCTGCAGGTTGTGTGCACTAGCACTAGTTCTTGCCAGCTCTCAAAAGCTGAATCTTAAATACCTTATTTCCTACCAACCAGAAACATGCCTGAAGCAAATGGGTGTTCAGTCACCTGAAATCAAACTCTCTCAATCATTCCTGTCGAGGTTACACAGCTAGTGAATCTGAAAAAAACTACAAATAAATCTTTTGCTTAATGACCTGAGCATGCAGGCTTGACTGAGGTTCTGCTTCCTGGTCCAATTAATGTTTAGAACGCACCTCAGAAGCAGGTTCTGTCACTGCAACTTTCTCATTCTTCTTCTGTAATACATTTTCTCTCCCTTTAACCAATAAATCAGTCTTCTGCTTCATCTAATGTCTCTTGCTTCACTTGGTTCTTGCTGTAAAGATACAGGAAAAGAGTGGAAACAAACACATCTTTAATCTGAGGCTCGATAGAATTAATTCCATGTGGCTTCTTCTTGAGGTAAAGGAAAATTCAGTGAGTTATAGGGACTAGAAAGGTCACATAGTAGGGATCCCAAACAATGCCACCACATATATACAGGAGTAACAAGGACTAATGACTAATGAGTTTGACTAATCAGATTAAGTGTGTTTGCACTTAGTCTTTGGTTTCCCTTTAGTTATTGTGTGCACAGAAATAGGAATTGGCAATCCCTCTCAATGAGAATTGCAGAGGGAGGGTTGATGCCATTTGGGGGGAAAAATGCTGAATCTCACTGCGCCACCAAAGAAGTGGCACATGGTTTATCAAAGAGAAAACATGAGTGATATTCTTACTGAGAGAGGTTGTGGAAATGCAAGCTATTGAAGGAAAATTTTAATTTAATTATCCCTTAATTTCTTTAATGCACTGATAGAGTTTACTTGGCTATCTTTGTGCCCTGTTTATTTGTTACTTATATGCTGGAATATAATACAATATTGCCATCTAGTGAAAGGAGAAAAAATATCCAGCCAAGTTGATCTTTTGATGCATAAAAATGTTAATATGGTACTTTGAAATTAACACCTCAGAACACTGGGACTGTGCAACTTTGACAAACCCATGTAAGTAACTTGTAGTTCAATTTTGTTTGCTCACGGTTTCGTATTTTTGCATTCAGTGGGATTCTTTGCTGCTTTTCTCCACAATTTTTCACCCTTCTGTACTTCCACGAGTGCTTGTATTATCTGCTAAATCTCCCACTTAGTTTCACTGTAATTCCATGAAAACACCTTAATATCCACCCTCACTTTGGAGATCCAAATCATAAGAAAATAAGAAAGTCTTGCAGCAATTTACGTGGGTTTCTTTGGTTCATAAGGAATTTTCATGTTTCACAGAACTGTGGATCTGCCCACAATAACAATGAACACCTGAGTAACACAAAGCTTGCTTCCTGAGCAGATCCAGGTTTGGGATTCCTCATGAGTTCCTGTTGGATTCTCCTGTCATGAAAATGTTGCTCAATCTTTACGTGTTTACCCAAAGCCCTCAGTGAGAATTGTAATGTTTGTTTCCACATTCAGGAAGAGCCTGCAAATGTCAGATGATGTTTATACCACACTTAGAAAAATCTAAATACCATTTAATTGAGGACAGAGACATTGTGCAAGGGAATTACCAAGTCACGAGGCTGAGCCTTGCAATGTCACCCTGACTTTGTGTTCATGTGTTGGCACCCAGCCACACTGGGCCGGTCACTTTATTTAACTGTTTGGGGGAACAACCATGACCATGCATGATTTTTTTTTTTTTTTTCCTTTTTTTTTTTTTTTAAGTCTGGTAACAAAATATTTGAAGGCAATACATACATCTCCCAGCTACCTCAGTAATTTACTACAAAAGGGGACACAGGAAAGAGTATCATGAGAGAAAGTGCATTCTTGGAGATTTATTTTCGGTGTAAATTGCCAAAATTTTGTCATCTTTATCTCCACTGTTGCCTGCAACGCAGAAAGGCCTTTTTGAGCCCTCTGTAAATACTTTGGTGCTGCCACAGAAGCCATAATAGAACGTAGGAGTAGGAGGCAGTAGAAGCCAAGTGTAACTTAAATTAGAGCAGAGTAATATAATTAATTGTGTAAACAACACAAGGTGAATAATAGATGAGTTTGTAGTATAGGAGTGGAACATTGTCCTTCTGCACTCCTCCAGATTCCAGTCCCAGATAATGATCTCATAGAAAGAATGGGACTTATGACTTAAATATTGGTTAACACACAGTGGGCTTGCTGGGATGTGCATTATTTATTTACACCTCTGTTCTCAGGCCCCCAGTTTTGTCTGTTTAGACCAATCCAAGATAAATCAAAGTTCCAGTAATGTCCTATGACATTAAGATGTGTTAAAATTATTCCTTTTTCCTGAATATATAAATCATAGAATTACTGAATGGTTTGTTCCCAGAAGGACCTAAGAGCCCATCCAGTGCTGCCCCTGCCTTCCACTGTCCAGGATGCTCCAAACCCCATCCAAGCTGGCCTTAGGCACTGCCTGGGATCCAGGGGCAGCCACAGCTTCCCTGGGCACCCTATGCCAAGGCCTCACTACCCTGCTACAGACAGAGTGAAGGCATTTGGAACAAAACCAGGTGGAACAAAAGGAGTTTGATAAATATTAATCATGAAGAGTTGTATATTTGTGTAAAGAACTATCTTCTTTATGAGGATGCTTCTTGAAAAACTACTTTATTTCCCAAACAAAAAGACTGCATCCTATGATCCATCTTTTGAAACAATCTTTCCTTCCTCAGATGATTTTCTTTTCCTTTGCCAGAGGTATTCATATTTTGAGTCTGGATTTTATAAAAGTTCTCAAAATAATCTATAATAAAAATGATAAATCGTATATACCTTCCATGTAATAACCATCACTTTTCCAAAGCACTGTTTTTTTTCTAAAATTATGGCTTTGCATTAAGAAGTGAAGATGCCATTTATTGAATTACACTGCATATGCTGGCAATGTTTTTTAATGTGAATTTAAAAATACAACAATTTGTTTAGAGAAAATGTTTTTTGAAAAAGCTCAAACAATTTTTGTCAGATGCTGACCTCAATTGCAAAAGACATTTTCAATTAAGGAAAACGTTTATATAGTTAGCAAGCTGTCATTCAGTAAAACTCATTTTTTTAATTAAACAGATGGTGATAACAAAGAAATTAATGAACACATACTTGCTTGCCTGCAATCCTAATTTGCATTTCTAAATTATTCAGGTTATGCAGCAATTAAGCTTTAATTGCTTTTAGACAAATGAATATCTCAGAATGAATGACAAATTATGATGAAACTGTCCAAAAAGCATGGTGTACTCTAATGCACATGCTATTTCATTTTGGTGGCAATTTTAGAAGTCTGAATGTGGGCCTGGAAGATTGCAGTGAAGATTTCTTTGTTCTTTGTGCCCCTGGCCTGGGCAGGTTAAGAGGAATGTAAGATGAAAAATTGCCACAACTTTCAAAGCTGCAGTAGGATGGTTTGGGTTGGGGTTTAGTGTCTCCTTTTATTCAGGTAGGGAGGGATGAGGAAACAACATCAAGGGATCATCACAACTCTTCCAGGTGGGTTTGTGCTAGTTGATTTGTAAGTCATGCTTGGGAAAGAATATCTAATTTACCAAACTGGTTTAGAGGGGAAGTGCACTAAAATCTGGCTTTGAGACAGGGAACTTGTGCAGTGTGATGGTTAGTCTGGGCCCAAAGAAATCATACACAGTTATAATACCCTGGTCTGTTTCTTTCTCTCATTTGTGACTTCCTGCCTCCTTTTTGGAGCAGCTACATGAGCCACAAATACAAATCTTGCAACACCATTGCAGTGTTTTCTTCATTATGGGTTTATTGATGAAACCAGCTAAATGTCCAGCTCAGCCTCAGTGGGTATGAGCTCACTGCACAAGAGGGAAACCGATGATTTTATGGCTTTTTTATGCCCTAACTATAGCAGAAAATGGTGTTGTGCATTAAGTGTTCAGGTTGGATGGTTTAACTGGGGGCTTGGAACTAGAGGGTGTTTAAGGCACCTTCCAAACCCAAACCATTCCATGGTTCTATGGTAACTGGCACAAGACAGAGGGTGAACTTATTTAAGGGAAAAAAAAAAAAAAAAAAAGGTATGATTGTTATATACCTATTCCTTACTAAAAAGCAGGACATAATTTTGGACATTGGACACAATTAATGTTTCAATTATTTTATTTTCTATTTTAGTCACACTTTTAGACGGTCCATATTCCAACCTTAAAGCCAAACAGAAGTGTCTTGATACATTTTAGACAGACTGTACTCAGGATTTTACTTCAGGTGATCTTCTAGCCACCCCCTAAGCATTTAAATGGGTCAATCATCTAGGAAATCTATTCACTCCATATTTTCATTCTATTTAGTGAAGAAAAGCATGAGCTGAGTTAGTCAATGCATCTTTAAATAAAATGGAGACTACCAGATATCTGCTTCCTGCTGATTACAGGACCATAAAGCTGAGTGAATCCACACTGGATTTCTTGTTAGAAGGAATAAATCTCATTTGAAATCACATCAATAGGACAGCTGCCTAAATATCTAGAAATAATCAGGTATTGGTTTAAGGCCTATGATTCTGATGGAGAGTGATAGCTGCCAGAGGGGTAACAGCTTAGAAAATGTGATAACCTGAATAAATTGGGTACTATCATCTGGACAGCAAAGCAGTGTAAAAGGACTTGCAGCTTGTCACTTAAAAAGAATTGCATTGACACAACAAATTATTAATTTATTCTCTGTACATCATTTTTAGAATAGGAATCGACTTCTTTAATCAAGGCAGATAATGAAAAATAGAGGGAAAGGAAATTAAGTACGCACCATGACATGGAGGTGTCTTCCTGTTTAGTTTAGTAGTGTCTAAATCAAAAAATTAGGCTTCTGTCATAACATGTATGTCAATAACATTGAGTGCAAATTTTTGTTGTTCAAATTCACAATATTAGATGTATCAGGAAAATTTAGGCAAAGATTTTGAGGATTAATGATGACACTTTTTTGTCTAAATTCCATTCAGATCAAAAAAAAATGAAGAAGAAAAAGGTATTTTAACTGTTGCCTTATCTTTCTTATTTAAAAAGATTTATGAAAAATGAAAAAAAACCTGACCTTGCTATCAATACACATGAGTCATTAATTATAGCATGCCAAAGTAAATATGTTCTCTGATTTTTCATTCTGAATATGAATTCTGAACTTACTGAAGGAGACCTTATTGCAGGCATTTCCCCTCTGAGTAGGTAGTCCTTACCTAACTCTGAATATCACATTATTTTTCTTCCTTTTAAGATCCTGAGGTAGAAATACATGAATTAATTTCATTACGGGAAAAATATCTAATGATTGATTTCAATTAATGCAGTACTACCATTTTTATACTATCCCTTTTCAAATTTTTTTATACATGCCCTGTGCAGGGCTTCCATCCATCCTGTAGATATCCTCATCCAAAATGATGTACAATATTATTACATCATCAGAAAAGGAGAAAAATATGTCCTTCTTGATAACCCCTTAGGTCTTTTAATGGTTTTACATGACAGATGGCAGGGGGTATGTAGGGTCGGTGAATATACACAGTATTTGTCTAAAATTTATTTCTGTTGGCACAGGCCTCGCAAGGCATTAATGGTGTTCATGTTTTTGGAGCTTGAAAATTTTGCAGACATATATATATTTATTTAGGAGCTGTCTAGAAAAACAGGAAATAGCCTTTTTCTATTATATTAGCACTGCTTCTTACCGGGACTAGCTTTAAGAGTGTAGCTGTGTTTCACGTGGCATCGTGACCTGCTGCTTTTCTCTATCGGGGCCACTGGCTCCATTTTTTGCCCAGGCTAGTTCAAGACTGCGACAAAACAGGAAAACTCCCCTGGTCCTAAAAACCAGGGGAGAGGTGCAGGGCCTTTTTCCCCTTATCATAAGAGAGAGACCTAGTCTATTGGTGGAGGAAAGGAGTCGGACTTGGTGAGAAGGCAAGTCCAAGGTCTTTATTCCAGTCTGTATCCCGTCCTGATCAGACATCTGCCCCCCTCTCACTGCTCCGCCCAAGTCCTCACCCAGGCTCGCGCTCGGGCTTACATACAAGGGAGGGACTAAGGGAGGAGACAAAGAGACAAACCAATATCCAGTGAGGGACAAGGTGGGAGTGGAGCAGGGTTGGAGGGACATGTAAAGAGACCAATGAAAACATAAAGGGAGGAACTTCCTCTGCTCCTGCCCTATCACTCAATGTCCTTACCCAAACTCTCCAAAAGCTGGGAGGAGCAATCGAATGACAGGCAAGGCCCATAGGAGGGGACTGGGAGGAGTGACAGGGAAGAGGGGCAGGGACAAACCTTGGAATAAAACACTTTACTGGAGAACAGGGTAGTACAGAACAAACCATTATAACACAAAACCCAATATAAAACCGAGTAACATAAAATACAATATGAAAACAAATAATGTGAAGCAACAGTGACATTTTTCCATGTGCCCAAGCCTGGTTTTTTTGTGGCTCGAGTTCTGAGGCTCAGGTACTCAAAACCATTTGGAATCATCAGTGATGTTGATGCCCCACCATCCCCTCATGGTCACCAGAAACTGATGCCTTGGGAAGGCTGATCTGGAACAGGGATTGGCCAGAGTTTGAGAATAAACTAGATGTTTATTAAAAGGCCTCCAGGATACACCTTGGGCAGGACAAGAACCTGACCAGGGCTACATCCAAGGTGGACACAAAGCAGTCACAAAATGGACAAATGGTCACGAGGTCTCACACTTTGATCAGTTTTGGTCCATTTGCATGTTGGGGTTTAATTGTCCAATTCCAGATCCGGGCTGTGAGGTCCCATCCTTCTTGTTCCTCCCTCCAGCCACCCTTGTTTGTGCTTTTGGGGCTGAAAGTTGTCCTTGGTGTGCAGCAGGAACAGGATTTGTTTTGTGTCCCTGCTGTGTGCAGAGAGCTGAGTGACCCTGAGTGTGAGCTCAGAGCTGCACCCTGGGCAGCATAGAATACGAAATACAAGAAAGATAAAGCTTAAGGCATCAAAGTTACCTGTAAAAATCTTTCTCAGAATCTGGTCTGAGCCTCTGAAGATGCTCAAGTCTGATTCTAGTGTCACACACTAAGACACAGCTCTGATAAAGTTTATCAATAGTTTTCTACAAAAAGGTCTGTGAAGGCCTTTCTTGCCTGTTTTCTGCATTCAGCTTTGCTTGATAAAAGCATTAAGGAGCCTTGAAAATGAATGGCTCAATTTCCCTCCAACAAGAATTCCTGCATCCACTTTGTGTATAAAACTTTAATGCAAGTGTTATATAGTGACCACTTCTCTGTTTCCGGAATGGCTTTCCATTGCTTCTTAATAACATGTTTTTTTAATAACATTTATTAAATTACCAATTTTTAAAATTGATTGGGAGCAGATCTCAGAGCAGCAAACATCTGCAGCTGCTTTTCAGAATGTGAAATCAAAGATGCAAATGCTAAATTATGGAAATTCTTAATATATCTTTATTGCAGAGTTTTTACCTCTTGACATTGACAACTAAGGTAGCTTCACACCTAGAGTTTCCTTGAAAAATATTTATAAAGAAGTTAAAAAAAAAAAAAAATCTTCCCAGATATTTTATTCTTTGAACACATTTAGGCTAGTCTATGCTCAATGTGAAATACAAATTAAATATCTTCATAAAGTCAAGCACTTCTTTTCAAGTGGATATTAAAATTATGGTATTAGTGATCAATAATGTGGCTGAATTAGCAACATATGAAATGCAAAACAAGTTATTAGATTTTAGTTTTCCACTGGTTTGAGTAAAACAACCTCATAAATCTTGTAGAAAAGATAAATGAGTGACCAGGATAAATAAAGAAAAAACGTTGTCTGAGTCATAATGAATACTTCTCCATCAGCCATTCATTATGGCTCAAACACATGTTGCCTTTAACAGGAGTGCATGATCTTGAATATTATTAAGGTTTAAAGAAATTTTAATGTGACAAGCTCAAGATTAAACATGGCACAGAAATGAGTTTAAAGAGCTAATTAAGTTTTGTTGGTCCATCCTGTGTTTGACAGATATGTTAGAGAAGTAATACTAATTAGGGGGGCATAGCACCCAACAGATATCAATTTTATCATGGAACTGCAGTCTGTACCACGCATTCCACAGGAACCACCTCACCCTGTTTAAGACATTTTGAAAACTAAAATAATTCTGTGTGCTACAGTTTTACAGCAAGCATCGCTTCATATGAAATAGGTCTCCTCTCTTTAAAAATCTAAACATGAATTCTTCACTTTTAGAAAAGAATTCCATCAGATGCATAATTTGTCTACTACAAATCTAATTTTCAAGTGAAGTGTATTTTTCCACTATATACTTTTGATTTTGGTTCCACAGTGCTGAATATGAGCATTAAAATTAGTTATCACTTACAGTGCTGATTTAAAAAATAATTGGGATAGGGGCTGTGTTTCTAAAAGGTTATGAGGTATCACAAAGGATCCTATGTTAATACATAATTTATCTCATACAGTAATGAAAATTCTTTAATGCTTGGTTAGTCATTTAATCAAATATCTCTCAACTGGTATTTATAACTAAAACCAGAAATTAATTCACTGGGTGATAATGGAAAAGAACAGGAAACATATCATTTTTTTATTATTTTTAAACCATATTCTTCTAGTTTGGGTAACCCAAGTAAAAGCTTGTAAAAGCCATCCCATTTTAAGTCAAACATTTCCAAAACTTGTATTATCCCTCTTAATATAAACATGTAAGTAAAGATAATGCAATATTGAATAAAATCAAATCAATCTAAATCCAGAAGCAGTGTCAGCAGGCAATGTCCTGAGTCACAGAGACATCAAGGTGGGTTCCATCAGACCCACACTCCACCACAAAGAAACATCTGTCCACAATGCAGCGTTCCAGCTTGGCACAGGGAGTAATTATACTCAGTTTCTTGGGGTTTTGGCTGAAATGGATCTTAAGCAGAGAAATCTGTTCTTTGGCAGAAGAGAAGGGGAGATGAATTCAAAACTTGTGCCTTATTATCCAATCAAGCTTCAGTGTTAAAAGATTCTGCAGGGTAAAGCTTGAGCCATCATCACTAGAACAAAAGGATGGAGGCTGAAACAATCACATTAACATCTATCAAATCCTTGGACAAAAATTGACTTTCTGACACAAAGCTGCACAGGTTAGTGAATGACCAGATGCCATGGAATGAGAGATTGATGCCTCAACAATAGCCTGAAGTCTGACTAATAATCCAGAACCAATTTGTCACAGATGCCAACTCTAAAGTATTGGTTAAGCCCTGAGCAAAGAGTCTGCATTTCAGCACCTCACAATGGTTTTATTTTAACTGTATTGTTGTAAGCAGCTATTCCCAATGCTCCTTTAAACCTTCCATTCCTGGTGGTTCCCTTTAGCCTGTAAGTGAATTTATTAAACTAAGTGCAAGCTCTATTTCCTCCAAAGGAGAAATAGAGGTACAAATTGTGTACAAGCATTTCAAAACCCTCTGTTACAGTGAGCTTTGGGGAATAGTGCTTTAGAGTTTTCAGGTACCCTACTCAGATCAGGATTCCTGTCTTAACTGTCTTTCATATTTCACAACATTAAAATCTCATCACATGAGATTTTCATCTTTTTGTTCCAGACTGTGAAATAGAAAATAGAAAGGATGAGGAAATATCCATCATTTTCTCCTATCTCCTCCTCAGAGTGACTCGATGGAGGTCAGGTGAGGGGAAACTTCTCTGCTTTCAGAGATGTAGTGATTTATTTATACCCTGTGCTATACCATGCAGGCCTTACATATTTTTCATTTCTGCTTCCTCTCTGTGCTCTTTCTCTTCTAAAATGAATTTAGCAATTTAGAAATTGTGATCATCTTTCTTCTTCTCTAAACCATGAATAAGATATTCCTTAGCAAAGCACTCATTGCAGAGCACTGCCTCGGTGCTCTGTACCACTTGTGATAAGAAATCAGGGTACTAATTCTTGCATGTCACTGTAGCCTTAATATATTGAGCTAATAAAAATACTCTTCAGCACATGCATAGGAATATTCAGTGAGATTATCTTCTCCTAACACAATTTGTTCCTAGGAGACTGATTTAATAAAGCTAGAAAATCCATGTCTTCTAATGGCGTTCTATTAATCTCCATTGGCAAGCCATTTTTTCTATTAATAATGTAATTTTAAAATGTAATTTTATGTTAATAAATGACATTTGCAACTATTTTTGAGTTTAAAAATAAATACATCTGGAACCCCCAGCGCAGGATTCCAGACTTCTGTAGTCCTTATCTAATCAGTAGATAATGACAATTAATAGCAGTTGGAAGAGGAAAACAAAATAAAATAACCATAAACCCTTTGCTTTAAAAACAAAGATTGAAAACTTCTGTCACATCTCTGTAGCACAAAGACACACTGAAAAAAGAAAAAGGGGTTGTTTGTTTATTAAAATAGCCTTAGTTCTGTTGTCAGAAACCTTCACACTTTATTTTATTGCTCAGCAAATGACTCAAAAAATGCTTGAGTTGAGTGGCTGGGCAGCACTCCCTGTGTTTGCCAGTGGGATCATTAAATCTGGCTCTGGTTTGATTCTATCCATGGGAATGCAGAATATTGGCACGGAGACATCAAATCTGGTTTATTGATACAGTTACTGTTGTCTATTTAACCCTGCCTTACCTGTCCTGTGCTAAATTATTTATATTTTAGTTCTCATAAGATTCCCAAAAAATACTGAACCTGAGCTCTTCCTCATGGGATCTGCAATCCTGGCAATCCACCGTTCCTTGTCTGAGGGAGCAGAATGGGGCTGTGTTCTTTGAAGTTTTTGCTTGCAGTGGGTGAGATTCACCATGAATAATTCACTTGACAGATTTTTACCCCTTTAACTGTTCAATTATTGATCACAGAATGAAAATCCTCCAATGTACTAATTATTTTAAATGATTTGTGAATTATTATGGGTGTATTTTGCCCACAGATTGTGAGAATCGTTATGAATATTCAAAACTTTTAGTATGAGTTGCATAAATCATGTGGGATTTAGAAGACTTGTACTGTAACAGACAGTATGGCCTGAATTACATTTTGACAATTGACATAATTCTGTAGCTACACAATATGACATTGCAGTCAATAAATTTAATTATTTCGCTTAAATTTCACTTTTTACAAGCATGGCCACTAATAACTCTCAATTCTTATCTCCCCATATGGGAGAAAATACAGGGGAAAAAAACACAACAAAACATATTTTGAACTTTTCTGCAGGGAAATTACTATAATAAGTTGAATGCAAAATCCTATGAACAGGAAGTTGTTCTTAATATACAAAATCTTTGGGTGAGTTTATTCTACCCACTCCATGGGTACCATGTACCAGGGTACCAGGGTGGTTTCTGCACAGGGGCAGTTTAGCAAGGATAATTTGCTCAGAACACAGGGGAAAAGGGACACCATCAACCCTAAGACAGGCTGCTACAACGTCTGGTTTTCCCCAGCTAAGACAGGGATTGAATGGTTCATCTATCACCTGATTACCTGTTTTTGACATGCTCTTGCACCTCCCATTCATGCCTTAAGTTGTATCTTTCGTGTATTTCATATTCTGTGCTGCCCAGGTGCAGCTCTGAGCTCACACTCAGGGTCACTCAGCTCTCTGCACACAGCAGCGACACAAAACAAATCCTTTTCCTGCTGCACATCAAGGACAACTTTCAGCCCCAAAGCACAAACAAGAGTGGCTGGAGGGAGGAACGAGAAGGATGGGATCTCACAGCCTGGAGCTGGAACTGGACAATTCAACCCCAATGTGCAAATGGACCAAAACTGATCAAACTGTGAGACCTCGTGATCATTTGTCCATTTTGTGGCCATTCTAAATCCACATTGTGAGGAGCCCTGGTCAGGTTGTTGTCCTGCCCAAGGTGTATCCTGGAGGCCTTTTAATAAATACCTACTTTATTCTCTAGCTCTGTCCAGTCTTTTTTTCAGATCAGCCTTCCCAAGGCATCACCACACTGTCAGAATGGAGGCCATGGCATAGAAACACCTCCAATGTTATATCTGAGTGGCATCCTGGGACCAGTTCCTTCACCACTGTTCCTGTAACTCCCAATTCTCTTTTCTTCAGCTGCTTAAATATGAATTTCCACTCGTGCTTCACTCACAGCAGGGATGATATCTCTGTGCCAGATCTCACCACGTAGATTCCATCTTCAGCAATGCCTGCATTATTTCCTTCTCTTAGCATATTAACGTGTCACTGACCTGTTCAGAATCTGTGAACACGTTTTTTTGCCAGGTGTCTCAGGCTGCTGTAACAGCTGCTTTGCTCTCAGTGTTGTGTTCTTGGGGAGAGAGAGATATATATATAAATAAATAAATAAATAAATAAATATTCTTAATGAGTTCTAGTATTTGAGAGGTGTGAAAGTCTAAAAAACACAACGGGAAATCTTTTTATCAAAGAAGAATGAAGAGTTAATGAATCTATCTTGTCAAATGATTTTTCTTTCAGATACAGCTGACATTCTCAACTGTTATCTCTATTTACAATTTCAGTATCTGAAGTTCTTCTCTTCCAAGCTGAATGCTACTCTGAGCTGGGAATGTGTATCAAGAAGGTTTTTCAGTACATATGAGAGTACTAAATGTCACAGCTCAGTGGGAGGCTTCAGCTGAATATCTTCCATAGCATAAATTGCTGTAAGTGCCTTGCAGAGGAGTTAATCTCTCTGGTGACCAGGCTGCAAGGTTGGGACACTGGGTTCTTTCTGAAATCCCTAAAGTTCATAGTTTAAGGTAGTTCTGGGGATATGTCATTGACCTCTGAATATAAATACCCTTTACCTGCTTTTGTCTTTTTTTGGTAGACCTGCTGCTGTTCATTAATTTCAATATAAGTGGAAGTCCACCTCTGTATCAACCCTCTCCTGTGTTAGAACTGTTGTTTGATTAATTCTAGGCATTCAGGCATCCAGCCTTCTCCACAAACATTCCCAAAATGAGTCCTTCACAAATTGCTCCAGAACCAGTCTCCATGGGGTCTTGACCTGAGTCTTAGCAGACACAGGGATGGCTTCTGGCAGCTTCTCGGAAGCCAATCCTGGAGCTCTCCTAAAACCAGCTCAGACAAACCCAACCCATGCACCAACCTTGCCATGCTCCTTCACCCTCTGCTGTTTGCTGAATGTTGCAGCTTAGTGTGAGTGTTTGCATGTCCTTTTCACTTCTTGCTTTGTTTCCCATCAAACATTTACAGTTTAAGAAATGCAAAGTTGCCATAAACAGGCACACAAAAATAAAGCTGGTTAAAAAACACAGGTAATCCTATGCAGTGTGGGCCAGGAACTGATAATCGATCTTAGGCTCCAATGCCAGTGAGAGCAGCTTTCAAGTGTCAAAGTGCAAACACCATTTGAAAATTAATTTGGGTGCCTGTTGTATCTCCCCAAACTACAGAGAATTTTGTAGCCCTCTGGCTGCTTTAGTTTGTTGACCTGTTCAGCCTCAAAAGACAATACAACCTCTGAAGAGCTTTTTAGGATTCTAAAGGGCTGAACATATTTTGAGATCTCTTGAGAGGGATGTGGTTCTAAATATTGCTGATATGCATGAGCAATGATGAAGTCAAAGAAATAATACTCTTTTTTTGCTTACATTGTCATCTTATAACTTAGCAGCTTGGCACAGTTAAGTTGTTCTGGTCATCTTTATCTAAAATCTGTTATTTAATGCTAGGAAAATACATTTTCTGACTAGCAACTGCAGTTAAATGTCTGCCATTTAATATCTCATTTAGCACTTATATTTTACCTCTCTGTTAACAATTATTGGAATCAACTGTAAAAAAATTGGTTTTATGAAGCAAAGTAAGCCTTGTCTGCAAATAGCGATGGCGTCACCAACAGCCCACTGACAATTACTGACAATTTTTTCTTGCTCTGCTTGAACTTTGATGTTCTGAATATATAAACCACCCCAATGTATTAATAGAGGATATTTAGATAGCTCTTAAATAAAAACACTTTCCAATGAAATCCTTGCAATTTCCCTACTTAATTTTTTTTTTAAGATCCTTCTTTTTATCTTATTACCCATTCCTTGGTGTTTCTAAAAACAATTTCATTAGGGTTGTTTGTTACGATTATTATCATCATCATCATCATCATCATCATTGTTATTATCGTTATCATTATTATCATTACTATTAACTATAAATTGAGATACTTTCCTATTTTTCTAAAATACAGGGTCTATAGACCCTGTATAGAGGCCCTGATTTTTTGGGGTTTTTTATAAAAAAAAAAAAAGCAGCAAAATAAAACACACCCAAGCCTCAATGTCTTGCTGGTGATAAGCAACATGCAAACTATGAATTGTTTTTGACACAAAGTGACACAAGCACCTTTGATATATAATTGGGGAGTGATGCAGTTTAACAAGTTTTAATTTCTAGTGCAGCTGGAAGACAATAAAGAGAAAGCATGAGAACAAATTAAACAGTATATAGGTCAATCATTCTATTAGCAGTCTTCAGGGAACACACACCTAATTTGCATAATTGTATTTCTGCTGCAACCAGACAGACTGCTGTGCTAATACGTGTTCTTGGTGAGTCTATAAAAACACTGAGGATGGCCTTTCCTACATTAAAGTATGGATAACCAGGATTACAGGAGCAAATGCATTATTAATTTTATCTAATCAGTATTTCAAGGTTAGCTTGACCCAATCTACAAAGAGCCCAGCAGCTCCACAGGTAGTGGTCTTTGGAATATTTTCTCTTAAAGCAAAGATTAAGTTCTTACATTTCTCACACTTATATTCCAACTTTTTGGTTGAAGTTTGGGAGAAGATGTTAGCTCTTTGTTGCCATCTCTGATAAATTTAAGCATCCCTCACCTGGACAACTTGGTTGGCATTTACCTGCTTGTTATGTTTTCGATTTCTCATAGAAGATGCTCCAAGACAGGTATTTACAAGTTAAAATAATATATTTCTATGGGACCAGGCTTACCACATATTCCATGTTTGTAACAAACTCATGATTAAAGCTAAAGATGGAGGTTTTCGGCTAAAATTTGTTTTTTCATTATTACATCTCAAGACAGAAATGCAATAATTAAATGAAGAGAAGAGGAAGATTGAGTTGTACTCCTCTGTCCTTTAAATAACTTTATGTTAATTTACTTAACATGCTTCAATAACACCTTGGTTTTCAGATTTTTTTCCCTTATAACTAACCCCAGTATGTTGGATCCGGTCTCTATGTGCAAGTATTTCATCTTAGCTGCATAACTTGGAGCTGTAATCTTGAAGGAAATTTATTATGAGAAAAGCACATTATATTCTCAAATTTAAATGAAAAATTAACTATAATAATAATATCACAAAGCATATACAAGAAAAAAAAAGGTATGATCCAATCAGCTTTTCTAAATTGGAGAAAAAAGTGTGATAATACAATATAAACCACTCCAGTTATTCTCAAAATCAAGGCAGAAAATTAAACTTTTAATTCAGATATAGCAATTATCAAAAGAACATTGATCATTTTCTTTATTAAATCTCAACAATTAATGCTTTTCAGTAGACTTCATTAAAAACATTACCAAGATATTGAATTCACGCACCTACTTTCATAAATAAGAAAAAATGTTGCAAATGCATTAAAGGGAGAACTGCTGAATGAAATATTACTGAATCTCATTTAATTGCCATGGAAGTGAATCAATGCAAGGATTATCTTGGCTATAGCTCTCACCAGCTGGGGTGGTGTTGAGCTTCAAAGCACATGGGTTTGCTTAGGGATCAAATTTCAAATCACATGACTCTACTCAGTGACCTATTACGGCATGAACTGGGTGGGAATAATGAATTGTTTTGTTTCTGATGTTCAGCTGCAGATGTCTTTCCATGTCAAGGCTGATCTTGCGCTCTGCAGTACTTGTCAAACTGATCGTTTCATTTTTTGAAAAGTGGAAGACAGTTATGTGATAAAACAAGTTTATGAACTGGGGCAGACTAAAAGCTGTGCGTTGAATAGTAAAATCTCTTTTTTGGTCTGGTTGACACCTTTGTAAAGAACTGAAGGGGAAACTGCTGATCCTCTCTGGGGCTGGGCAGGACCACGAGGAATCTTGTCTATGGGCTAAACTGAGGACAGACACTCATTATTAAAACTCCTTCCCTTGAAAATAGAAATAACCTTTCTATTTATTTGAACAAGTTACCAAAAGCTGTTGCTTTAAAAAATAAAAATGGCACAAGGTACCCAAATATATCCATATAATTTTATAATTGCATTTCCTCAGTAGAATTTTCTATGTGCAACATGGTGTGTTAGGCTATCAAATAAATGAAAATCCTAATTACCAGCAAAATAGCCTGGAGCAGAAACACTGGACAATAGGGTTTATTTTTTAATGTATCACTCTGAAAGATCCTGCTGGTTATACAGTAGAATCTTTGCCCCAATGTTTTATCACTGCATATTTAAAACCAATTCCAGAAGCTTTTGTTTTAAAGAAAAATGTTGTTGTACAAGGGGTTCTTGAAAAAAAACAAACAAACAAAAAAAAAAACCAAA
>JANEHK010000051.1:3990280-4011181 GCA_025960845.1 Tachycineta bicolor
AAGGAAAAGGAAAAGGAAAAGGAAAAGGAAAAGGAAAAGGAAAAGGAAAAGGAAAAGGAAAAGGAAAAGGAAAAGGAAAAGGAAAAGGAAAAGGGAAAGGGAAAGGGAAAGGGAAAGGAAAAGGAAAAGGAAAAGGAAAAGGAAAAGGAAAAGGAAAAGGCTGCTGCCTTTAGTCACAGTGCAGTCAGGCACTGAAATGTAAGGAGGCTGAGCTGCCCTGCTTTAATCCATGGCTTTTAAGTTGTAGTTGCTTAGTGAGTGTGTGTTTAGCATTTTGCTACAATACAGTGTTCCAATATCTTCCCTTGCATCCTTGACCTTTGGGCTTAAAATGAAGCATTGCTGAATCATGAACTCACTGCCCTTATCTGACAGGTCTGACTTCTTTTTACCTCCAATATTCTTTTCTTCTAGCTGCTACAAATTGTTGCATGTCCTGGGAATGTCTGGGTTCCTGGCATTTAGATTTTAATCAGGGCCTTCTCCCTTTTTCTGACAGCACCATTAAGGGAAGATATTCTTCTACCTCTGTTACTGCTGCCCTTTATCAGTGTTTTTTGTTTACTGATTGGGAGAAAAAGGTGATCTGTGTTTTTATTTGAGCTGACACTTTGGTGTGTGTTCCTGCTCAGACACCTGCACCATCAGATCCTCCCTGACAAGCTGCTGCTCCCTGGCATGAAGTTGAATTTGTAAATTGGTGCACACAAGGGCTTGCAATTTCCCTCTGGTTTGGGAAGATCATAGAATAGAGAGATACATTTAGATTATTTGAAATAGAATTTTTGGTGCTTTATTTATTGTAGCAGTTTAAGAGACTTTCTTCACTAATAATTAATTTTATTCTTTATCATACCCACGGAGCAAGACCTTTCTTAAGCACAGTGCAATCAAAACACTGTGTGCTGAAGGATTTATGGTGATACAAAACTGTATTTATTTTATTTGCTTTATTTACTTTATTTTTGATTTACTGAGGACATCAGCTATTTATTATAACCTTTAAATTTAAGAAATTTGTGGTTCATGACAATCCAAAACTTGAAAATGTTAAATTTAAGAAATCCTCTCTTATTTACTCATATTTTCATATTTATTATTCTGCTCAAGTTCAGTCTTCGCTTGCTATTTTTGATAGTAAAAATATTTGGTGAAAAAGATAGTTTGAAATGGTACAAAACATTCCAAATCCAGTAGAAGTAGCTGCCACTATCTGTAGCAAAACTATGTTAGGCTTTGTATTGGTTTGTATTGGGCTTTATGTCTGTTTTAGAAGGACTGGGTTGTGTTTTCCCCCCTGAGCTTATGAGAGTCACTGATTCTGCGTGGTTACAGACCAGAAAACACGACCAGGGGATGATCCATGATCCAGTGCTTTGCTGTCTGAGATTCCTGACTTTCCCCATTCTCTTCATTCAGGGCTTCCACAGCCTTCAGCTTAAACTCCCAGCCAAAAGTGAGGCTTTTGTTTCCTCAAAGCCCAGCACAAGGATCTGCAGCTGTTTCTCTTTGCTAAATCTCCCAGAAAGGGCTATTTATAGGATTATGGTGCATGGTCCCTGTGCTGTGCCTCAAGCATTTATCACCGGTTCCCAGTAAAGGGAAAAGAAGGATGAGCCAGGGAATCATCTGAGAAGGGATTTCTGTTGTGTGCTCTAATTAGTGCTGGAAGAGTGGGAAAGAAAAGGTAGAGCTGGAACCAAAGAATAACGTCCAGAATTCCTGGAGGTTGTTTTCTCCGTTTGGACTTGAATTTGTGGATTCTTTTTGATTTTGTTGTTGCTATGCAATTAACAGAAGCACTTCAGAAGTTCAATGACTTTTAATTGTGTACAGTTCTCGCTGCCTATGTGGAGAATCACTGTGTGATTCACAGAGAAACCATAATAGCTCAGAAAGCAGGATAATGACTTCTCCATAGTGCTTCCCAAGGATATCGCATTTCAGACTTACAAATTTGAAATTATCTCTTGGATTGCCTACTGAATATGAAATAAACTGGTCTTAAACGTTTCATGTCACTAAAATCACCATGATTACGGCTCTTACCAACTGACTGCACATTTGGCAAATTAGTTATTTGTGAAATTTGACTAAAATTAGCATCAAATCCTGACACGTTCAGTATAAAGGGAAAGCTGCTTCCCAGGATGGTTCTCACATGCCAACTCACATCTCATCTGCAAGATCTGCAAATAATGTTTAAGGCTTGATCCATTGTGCAGTGCAGCTTCAATAACTTGTGTTCACTGTGGAGCTGATTTGCATTTACCAGAGGTAAAATCTGGTCAGCCTGGTAGGTCCCACGGCAATTGTGCAAATCGAGATTTTAATTATTTTAAAGATTTTGTTGTTTGTTTGGGGTTTTTTTGGGTTTTTTTTTTGTTTTGTTTTTTGGGTTTTTTTTGTTTTGTTTTTTGGTTTTTTTTAATCTTAGAGTGCTAAAAGAGAAAGCAGGGAAATACAGTCCATTATGCAATATTGCAAGAAGATTCGATGTGATAAAAGAAAACAGGAAAAGAGTTGTTTGCAGGAAGATCTTCTGCTTAGGTACGAGGGCAAAGGAATGGGGATAGGTATTTGAGATGAAGACAATTCAAGATTATTGAAAATTATAATATTGATTTCCTTCTCTTATAATTATCTGAGATTCTTGCCACAGAGCCCTCTAGCAGAAATTGTCTGGAATAAGCTGACCTCTCTTTATCACTTGTTAACACAATATGCATTTAAATAATTAGAGAACACTGTCTCAAAGGAAAACATAAATAGACACCTGATATCAGTTAAATTTGTTGAGGGAAAAGCAAGATGATACATACAGAGATTATTGCAAGTAATTTATTTTCCAGATATTCCTACTGTTAGAATTTTCTGAGAACTTTGAGCGTTGTTATAAGAAGTGGATGTGACGAACTGAAGAGTTGGCACACGGTTAATGTTACATCAGAGAACTTTCTTCGGTGAAATAAAGCTGGATTCCCTTGTTTTATTTTCACTGAAGCCTCATGTAAATCTGTACATGGCAGCAAGAGATATACTGTCCAGGAAATAAAAAGTATCCCCTTTTATCTTCATGTGAGAGTGAGTTATGGTGTAACCAGGGGATTTCAACTAAAAGCATGAAGTCACTGTGTAAGCTAAAGCAGATTAAAGTTCTCCAGGGTGTAAGGGCAAGCAGTAATCCCCAAAGAGTGCTTCCACAGAACTGCAACATCCATTACTTTACAGCAGTCCTACTTCCATAAAAACAGATTCATAAAGTGAAATGTCATTTCTTTAGGTAATTCTTTTAAAATATATTTTAAAAGACTCAACTCTTAATGAGTCGTGCTCTCAGCATAATTAACAAGTAACCTTATTTAGCACCTGACTATTGCAGACCTGCTGCATTAAATCCAGGTTGATACGTGATTTTCTGGCATCAAAATTGGAAATGTAAGGGTTGGAAAGCCATCAAATATAGGGGCTGAGGGAAAATCTCATCCATCACTTATGCCTGAACTCTCAGAGTCCCATGTAGACCTCAATGTTTTCCCAGCCTCTGCAAAACTTCTCAAAGGTTATGCCACAGCCAACCTGTAGTTCCTTTAGAAAAGAGAGAGCTGGATCTGAAAAGCATCTCAGAATGATTGGGTGTGTACATTTCTGGAGGGAGTCTTTCTTATAATGCTTAAAATAATTGTTCTTTTTCATCTGGGTCATATATTAACCAAAGCACGGTAAAACTATTAAATCAGGCATTTACTAAAAGACCCTCAGAATTGGTTTAAGAATTGAGTAATTAGACCCATGCTGCGCTGGCATTACTTTTCTGATATTGCTTCCAACTGAAGCCCAGTTTCACTGCAGCACTTTCATTAGCTGCTCCATGGAAATTAGCTGGGAAAGAAATGCCGTATGTTTTCATTTATATTTTAATAGTAAAGAACAAGTTATTTTCTTCCAGACTCCAAGAATAAGCAGTAGAATGTGTAGCATACATAAAATCAGCTTTGCAATCATTTTCATCTGCAGAAGATTGGTTTGCAATAATTTATCTTTGTGAAGGGCTTATAATCAACTGGAATTGAGATTTACATAAGATTGGAGTTATTTTAAAAAATAACTGTAATACAAAGTATGGCCTAGCACCTTTTGATGAGCACTATTAGCTGGATTCTGTGACTTGAATGAGAGTTTCAAAAAGAGTCTAATAAGAAAGGTATTATAAAACCAAATTAACTGATGTTAATGACTGACAGTGGCTAAAAGAAATTCCATCTTAAATCCGTTTACTTTGGTACCACATGAAGTACCAAAAAATGTAGCAGTTAAATGGTGTCAATGCTCAAATTTAAAAAAAATAAAGGCAATAAAAAGGACAAAGGAAAAATAACTAAATACCAGGAATACCTGTGGGTGTACAGCTGTCTAAGGGATGTTAAATAATTTAAATTATACTGCATCAGAAATAGTGATTAGTTTCTCTGAATTTTCTTTACTTATATGTATTAGGTACCTGTTTTGTGGACTTTCTTGTTTAGAACGTGGATTTTTCCATTTCTACTGAGATTTACTCACAGTGAGTATATAGAACTTTGAGTCATTTTCCATTCGTTTTCTATATCCACAGTCTGCAGTACAGGAGCTGGAGAAGGTTAGACAACAGCTGCAAAACAGTTCACATCCAGCCTTATATCTGCATTAATTTTGATAGATCCCTAACATTACTCAGTGAGTCCATGTAATTTGCTGTCAGCCGTGGAATGCACGAGATTCCTACAGGGAGGAGGTGGCAGGTGAGCCTGCAAACCTTGATAGCATGGCATGCTGTCTTGGTTTGGAAAGACAGGTGTCTGCTAGGGAGAAGCTGGAGATCCCCTTAGAATGGAGAATGTAAATCCCCTCCCTCCAAATTATTATAATTTTGCAATTAGGGGCTTTCAGACAAAGATATGGGAACAGGAATAACAGGGGTTTTTATAAAGAATATTAAAAATACAAATGTCGTAGAACAACGAAAAAAAAACAAACAAACAAACAAAAAAAAAACCAACAACAAAAGCAAACAAACAAAAATCCTAGAAACTCTGACATAGTTGAAATATAACCTGATACCCTGTTATTGAGGGTGTTGGGAGCAATCTAAATGAATCCTGGAGTGACAGATGTGGTTCTGCTGGAGCAGAGATGATCCTGTAGAAGGTCCAGTGCTGGTGAGGTGGCTCCGGGGTTCCTCTGGCAATCCAGTGCCCACGGGCTGTGCTGCTGTTCCCAGTGCCAGCTTTGATCCAGCTGGGAATGCCGGGCTCCTCCCCTGGGTGGAGCATCTCCCCATGGATGAGGGAGTTGTCTCAGCCCTGCAGTGAGCCTGGATGGCCCATGAACAGCAGAGATCCCTGCAGGGAGGAGGGGTCCTGGAAGAGATCAGAACACTGCCCCAGCTGGTTTAACAGCTGCCCGTGGACAGAAGGCACCCGCCCCCTGCCCCTGGAGCTGTGAGGGATGGGTTACACAAGAGATAAAGAAAACACCTCCCCAGGTGGTTTCAACAGATGGAAAATAGAATACACACTGCTGGTTACATACTGCAGCCCAAGACACATGCCAAGGTTCCCATCCTGCAGCTGTATACCTGTTCACATTGGTCACCGTGTTTTTATTTGCTGACACAAAACCCACAAGGATCAGTGAAGTTTTAGTGGTTTCAGATTTACATGGTTCTTTTAACACAGCACTGTCCCTATAAAGTCACTGGGTTATTTTCTAGTTTTATGTATAGCACAAATTCAATTGGGTACCAGAAAGCGTTCACTGGGCAACTTGAGGGGTGCCACCTTTGTGCTACCTCATTTCCCATAGTTATCACCTCTTGTTTCTCTGTTCCTCTACACCATCAAATTTCTGTAATCCTTCCCAGCAGGCAGCTTTGAAAGATTAGAAAAAAAATTTTCACTCTAAAGTAGTTAAATGGAAATATTGCCGTTTATGATGAATTCTGAATTCTCTGTCCAGGAGCTGTTTTGTACCACTTGAATTAACTGTGGAGAGTGGTTACTGTGATTATCCCACAGTTAAAGAAAGGAAAAAGAGAGACAAAATTGCAGCACTCACTCAGGAGGAATCACTGAAATTTAGGGATATGCAGCCACCTTTTAGTTCACTGTAGCCCTTGTGTCAAAACAAGAGGGGATAATAAACTATCAGCATTTAAGTAAAGTTGACAGATTCCACATTTTTGGTGGCACTGACACAGAGCACACATTGGCCTGGGATAAAGGGCATCACCCAAGTGAGTGTGGGGAAACAACATCCCCATCAAAATTCTGTGGGAATGGTGGAGTTTAACAGCTGCAGCATCAGAAAAGACAAAACTGATGTGGTTTTTTTAAAACTTTTTTTAACTGAAGAAACATTAAATGTCAACAAAATAAGTGTTAGATTGGTCATTCACTGGAGATAGGAATCTGGTTGTTTTAAGAGTAAAGTAGCAAGGCTTTCTCGTTCTAAATATAACTGGGCAAAATATTCTGATTTCAGGACAAGGAGAAATAAATCCAAGTATTACAGAGCTTTAAAACTGTAAAAGAGACTGACAAATAACATTTCAGTTTTGAATTCTTTTTTGGTAACTTCAGTGGTTTGGGAATTACCTGAGAAGGTCTTACAGCTCCCAAATATTCTCAGTGTTTCGCTTTGAGACACATATTTGTGTAATGTCTAAGTATATTATATTAAGAAAAAAATGTTATAAGCTGTTTTTTCCAGTGACAAAATTAAAATATAGATGTTCATTTTCAGGTGTCCATGCTTAAACAGATGCTCATAATTAAAAATAATGTCTTATCATTTCTCTTCTTCAGTAGCTGTTGCTACTGGAGAAATTATTTATTTACTGTGGAAAGGTATTTTGAAAAACTTTATGTGATTATTATGAATGTGCTTACTGTAAATTAGCCTCTCCTGCATGACTTTATCAGAGAAACAAAGGCATATTTGGGGTTTTCCTGCTGCCCTATGAGCTTCTGCTCCTGTATTTGTGGGCTTCTAGGAGTCCATCACCCCACAGTGGCACAAAACTCAAATAGCATTGAATTCTCATAAGAACAGCTTTTGTAACCTATTCCACCTCTACTCTTGAAATAATTTGAAAATAAACAGATATTAAATCATTTAATTCTTCCATCATGCAGTAAGTTCCTTAAAGGAAATGTCATTCCCTAAAGTTATACAAAGTGAATATCTGCAAAAAAAGGATGTGCTGAAATTTTAGGGACGGAAAAAGATGATTGCTGATAATACCCTTGTCTGGTTCCCTGTCAACACGTGAGTACTTCATCAGAAACTTGCCAGGGTTTTGTTAGGTCTCACTGTAAATAACTCAGTGAATCGTTTTCCCTCATGGATTGCTAAGGAAGAATTCCACACTACAGGGGGTTGAATATACTCTTTTTGTTTAATGTCATTCAATACATGAACTACAGGCTGTAAATATTTCCCACCTTGGAAAGACTTTTAAAACACTTTCACTGTCGTCATTCCACCCTTTATTCATTATCATCTGAGCATTTTGAAGGGGTTCAGTATTTTTGTTCACAATGATCTTTCCTAGTCTCACTCCTTTTTTTTTTTTTTTTTATGTGTGTTTTTGGGATTTTTCTTTAATATGTATAATTCTTAGTGGTTTAAAGACATCATACACATTTCCTTTAAAAGTATTGGAAAAAAAAAAATCCACCATAACCATTCTCTATAAGCACTGACATTATGAATAATTCTCTCAAGGCTGTTAATCAGAATAGAGATGTAAACATGTATTCTATTCATTTTAATATATATACATGGGTAAATGGGTGTGCTTGGAAGAAATTTGAATAATTAATGAAATATCACTGATTTAGCCCCTTCTCCACGGACATACCTTTCCTTTAATGTTTTTATTAGTTAATTACATCGTAACAATGCTTAGAGCTCAGTCCTGATAATAGAAGTAATTGGGGGAAAGTCTTAGTGAAACTGAATTTCTTAAAGACAATGGTATTTAAAAGTCTGTTTCTCTAAATGCGCAAGAATCTCTTTGCAGGCAATGGAAATGGAACTGCAGCACAAGGGCAAACCTGAAACTTTTGTGTGTGCATCAGCTTTATTGCACGAACTATCCAAGAACAATAACAATGATGGGTCAGGTTTAGATTTTATTTCCTGAAAGACATCATAATGCTCTCTTAAGATTATTTTGTGGCACTGTAAAGGTGTCTTGCCTTTAGGGATTTCTGTTTATGTTTGTGAGCATGTGTGTCATATCTTAATTTGTGTATGCAGGCATAATTGAGCAAAGACTTTTATTTTAAATTTGAATGGTTCTGCAGTCACCACTTCCTGTAGAAGTGAATTATGAACTGCAAGACTGTCAGTAAAACTTATTTCTTTCATGAATGTAAGTAATTGCTGCAGGTAATTCTGTGTAAGGGGAATCTGGGCTGTTTGAAACTTTGGAGATATTGGTTTTCAAGGACTCCTGAACTAAATGCTGCTAGAGAGAGCACTGCTTGTGTGGTTGCACTGTGCCTTGCCTTGCTGAGCCTGCCAGGTGTTTTAGTGCCTGTTCATAGCAGGTTTTTGTTGCAGTGTTCTTTACAGTGAAGCATTGGCAGTTTTTGCTCTGAGTGACAGGGACAATGGATGGGCTTCGTTCCCATTCCCACTGGCCTCCAGGACACAGGAGAGAGCACAGAGGTGCCCTGCAGTTATTGGATCCCTCTGCAGCTTTCTGATAGATGCCCTGACAAACACTGGAGAGCTCTGAAAGCTCATTTTATCTCCACTTACATCTAGCCTTGATCCACCTAGGCAGCACTTATTTAATTCAAGAGCCAATTTTTCCTTAATATTGGGAAAACTTGTGTGCTCTTTAGCTAATTCTGGGATGGATGGTGACGGAGCGTTGCTTTTGCTCCAGTCCCACCAAATCCATCAGTTCCTTCCCAATTGCTGCGAGTCTGAAATGAAGAGCAGTAAATTGCTTTTGTTTCTCTCACTGTGCCCTGGTATTGAAACAGGAGTGATTTATGAACTGCAGGGTGGAACCCTGTGGAGCAAATACCTGCAGAAAAGTCCCTTTGGGTGCTGCTGTTGTTGTTCCTCTGGCCTGCGTCAAGGCAAAGCTGGTGCTTCCCTGTCCTGATGATGCTTAATTCCAGGTGAACCAAACCAACAGTGGCATTGCCCTTCTTAAATTATTATTCCTGCATCAAATGCTATAAATAAATAACAAACTGATTAATCAGGAGTCTTGAAAGTGAAGGCTTTTTGATTCAATAGAATTGCAGTGTAAATATTAGACCAAAGTACATGAAAATTAATATTTGATGAAAGACAATAATATACACCTTTCTCTCCAAGTTTAAATGAATTGAATGAAGACAGCAATAGCAATAAGAAGAACAAAGCAGAAAGAATCCTGGTATCAGATAAAAGATCTGAAGTCTCAGGAAAAACAAAAGCTGTCATTTTATCACTGTTGCCATCTTTTTACCAAATATTACAGTATTTTAGCTTATGCCACCATCTACTGGTCACCAGATTGAAGTGTTCAGCTCAGTCTCCAGCAGATTCCCTAAGGTTTTCACATACGTGTCTGCTCTTGACCTCAGCTTTAGGAATAGATCTTTTAAAAGCCTTTTTGCATTAGCATAAAAATGAAAATTGGATAGAGTGGTGAAAATTGCTTCTTGATTAGGCACACGCTTTTGAAGACTTCACCAACTCATATTTCTGTGTGCAGTGTGGGAGCTGGTGGGAGTCACCTGTTGCTAGAAACTTTGGTGTAAATGTTAAATTTTAATTAATGTCTTGCATGTACATTGAGGGTTCCCATGGCAGTTGCTTCATTTACAATTCATAAGATTTTTATCCTTTGGCATGAATTCATGTCTTGCATGTGCCACAACTTAAGAACAGGGTTCTGGTGTTAACAATCTATTTTACCCTCAACTTCTGCTTTCTCAATAAGCCGAAACAGAGAAATGCCAAGACATGGTTCTTAAAATGTCAGGCCCTTAGATAAACTTCTGCAGAATTTACAATCCGTTACTATGAATTTGGGGTCTTGGCAAGCATTTTCACTCGCTGCGTGTGAGAAATTGGATGATACGGCACCGAGTTCTGCATGACTGGGGAGGGAATGAGCTAATTCTGGTGATGTATGGATGTATTTTGTGTAAGCCATGAAGTTTACAAGCACACACCAAACAAATATAAGAGCCTGTGATGTGATGTCACATTTTTGACTGGTGACCTAGAGATTCTTCCTCAGCCCTGGCTGTTACTGGCTTTCCTTTCCCTCTCTCCCCCAGAGAGGGAGCTTCCTTTCTAGCAGGAGAAGCAGAAGCAAGTAGTCTGCCTTGTGGGAAATCTCTACCAGCAAAGCAGTTTATCACTTTGGAACGTTAGCCAGAGTGAGGCAGGAATTGTGGCAGAAGTCTCCCTCCTGTCCTACCTTTGGGTGGCTTCAGCAAGATCAAAGGACGTTCTTTGCCCCAGCACGAGTCCTGGATTCTGTTTCTGTGCACAGCCTGGGACACTTGTCCTGAAGGCCCCAAGTTTGAGGACTGGGCTTGAGTTCCTTTCACCTGGGAGAATGCAGAACGCTTCACAGCCCTCGCTGAGTTCAGGAGTGGGTTAAGTCGTCACCACAGACAAAACCACTTTCACTTCAGAAGACCCCCGTGAACTTAAGCCAGTAATTCATTAATGGAAATGGAAGCCTTTATTACAGACTTTAATTTCCATGTTGCTATAACCACAAATGAGTGTGTGAGAGTCCATCCCTGACTACGGCTGAGTGCCTCATCCACCTCCCATCCCCTGGCCTGTGCCCTGGCAGTCTCTGGGGTGACAGCAGCACCCGAGCCTCCTCTCACCGTGGCACACTCCCCACCACAGTTTCTATAGTGATAACTTCAGGGCTTCCTGGTAATGGACACAGCCAATTAATTTCCTGTCTGTCCTTTTTTCCTTGCTTAGCCTTACTAATGCCAAAACTAAATGTCAAGTAGGAAAATCTGTTTTGTCCCTCCAGCTTAGAAACAGTAGATAGGGATAAAATCTAAGCCAAACATTGCGTCTCTGGTGATTTCACGTATGACTAATTGCAATTTGGAAGCGTATATGCTTTTAATTAAGCTCTATTTTTTACAGGCACAGCGTACTCAGGACTGCAGTGGTGATCACCCTTAGGGTTGTCAGGCTGTAAATTCCACTCTAAAAATTGATCTGATAAGGGGGGGAGGGGGGGGGGGGGGAGCATTTCCTCCGTGCTGTCTTTTCCAGGCTCCACCTGAGGGAGAAAATAATCTGGTGTCAGGTCTTTAAAAAGCTGGAGGGTATCCCTGCAGTCACACACCTCACGGGCAATTTGTCCTGCGGTGAATCACGAAGGTTTGGCGTGGTAATGTCCTGTCCAGTAGCAGCTCTGAGACTGCAGAGCAGGAAATCAAGGCAGTCCGATGCTGAGCCAGATTTGTAGCTAAATTGTTATTCCTTGTGATAAGTGCTCCTGCCTCCTATTTGTCACTGCAGCGGGCTGGTGCATGCATCACTCTGACAGGTGCTCTTTATGGCAGCGTTTCTGCAGCTGGGTCAGGGAGGTTGATGGGTAATTTGTGCTTGGAAGCCCAGAAAGCAGGATAATGGGAAGGGAGGTGATTTTGAGTGGTTCTGTCCAAGAGTTCATTGATCTACTGGTGTGGATTACGATACAGCTCATCCACAGGCACAGAGCTGCCAGCCCCACTTACGCTGGGTTTTGTGAAAGAAAAACCCCGATTCATGGCTTGAAAATAATGTCTTGTTTTTTGACACCCCTTTCTAGGCAAATTCAATCCTGATTAGCTGTGGGGTTTTCTGAATCCCTAGGCAAAGTCCAAGATATTTTTTTTTTCCTGAAAAAATAATCAGGATATATTGGGGAAAAAAAGGTGCTTTGCTTCATTACTATGAATTTAAGCATTCATTATGGCTACAATAATAGCAGAGAGATCACAGAGAACATGGAAATGGCATTAATGACCCTTAGCAGGAAACCATGCTGTAAAGTTGATAGGGACCTGTGAGTGATTTGCATATAAGTGACAGTCAATAAGGTGGTAATTGTTCACTCACAATTTTGGAATGGAACGAGTGGTGCTCACACAATTAAGGCTTTAAGCGTGCAGCTGATTAAGGAGGATCAGTTTGCAAACCTCTCCTGTTTAAAGTGATCGGGTTTGAAGAATGGCGTCTTTCATCAAATGATTAGCTGGATCATTTGGGATGGCAGCAGAGGTGACTGGAATGTGCACTTGGAAGCACTGAAATACCTGAGAGGTTTAAAAGCTGGTGGATACTGCCCAGCGACCAACCTTGCTGGCTTTGTTTTCATAACACCTTCCCTTGTATCACCTTGGCCCCAGTCCAAGGAATCCTTGGGTAAATACACCTGGCTCTCCTAAAGCCTCAGGAACTGATCTTCAGCCCTCAGGGAAGGCAGTCAGGGCACTCTGCAGTAAAATACAGGCCCACAAGGAGCCATCACTCGCATCCTACACGGAGCATCAGCTGGTGCTGCTGATTCCTGGGACAGTGAAGCAGAAATTCACTGGCCTGTCGCTTGTGGGGCTGGGCATCAGCACAGGCAGGGTTCAGCTGCTCACAGGGTTCAACTGCTCAAAACTCTTCTCCTTTCTATTTCCTTTTCCATTCTCAGGTCCCAGTATAGTCTGTGAATTAAAAATGTTACCAGTCAGAAGATGGTCTTACATGTGGCCCAGTGCCTTTTACTGAGAGTGATTAAAGTCCAGAATGAATCTTGAAGATAAAAGTAGCAAAATCTTTATGTTTTGGGTTTTTTCTCTACAGCTATTTTTTTTCTTCCTTTGTTTTCATTCATTGGCTGCCACTGACATTAAGTGATTGACCAATTAAGATATACAACCTTGAAGCACTGCTAATGAATTCCTAAATACACGGAGAGTGTGATCAAAAGCATGCTGTAAGCATAGAGAAACATTCCATGAAGGCATCACTTTGTCTTTCAAACAGCATTTTGGCTCCTGAGGAAACCCTAGATGGAAGAAAAGCTCAAAACACTCAGAGCCCTCAGAGAGGCTCCCAGCACGAAGGAGAGAGCTGGGATTTGTTGGGTTGTTGTGGTGTGTCACTGCTCTCTTGGGAGCCCCAGAGGCTCAGGGGTGCTCCAGCTCTGCTGTGACCTGTCGGGAGTGGCAGTGATGCCTTGGGAAGGCTGACCTGGAAAAGAGACTGGACAGAGCTAGAGAATAAAGTAGATACTAATTGAGGGGTCTTTAGGGTACACCTTGGGCAGGGCAAGAGCCTGACCAGGGCTCCTCACAATGTGGATTTAGAATGGCCACAAAATGGACAAATGATCACAAGGTCTCACAGTTTGATCAGTTTTGGTCCATTTGCACATTGGGGTTGAATTGTCCAATTCCAGCTCCAGGCTGTGAGCTCCCATCCTTCTTGTTCCTCCCTCCAGCCACCCTTGTTTGTGCTTTGGGGCTGAAAGTTGTCCTTGGTGTGCAGCAGGAACAGAATTTGTTTTGTGTCCCTGCTGTGTGCAGAGAGCTGAGTGACCCTGAGTGTGAGCTCAGAACTGCACCTGGGCAGCACAGAACATGGAATACATGGAAGATAAAATTTAAGGTGTCAGCAGGGCATTGATGGAGGTGTTTTATCCCTCTTTGGAGCCCTTTGGTTCACGTTCGTCTTTGTAAATCTTCTGTGAGGTTGTCTCAATTAACCCTGGGTGGGGGTTTTCAGTGAGTGAGGAACACACCAGAAAGTTGTTAGGTGATCCTAGAGCCAGGCTTTAAGGATGGTCTCTCTCTAAGGTCCCAGTGATGGGGTAATTCATACTTATCTCAATCACCTTAAAAGTTTCAAGACTGAAGGTATAGATTTATTTAAAATGGGAGCTTGCACTAATGAGAGCAGATAAAACGCATCAACAGACCAGGTTTAAAAGCTCTTTCACGTCTATTTGCATTAATTATTAAATTAATTACACTCATCTTACTGCAGGTAAAGCTTAAATGTCCTCTTAGATTCCTAGTGCTTGTAAGAGTCTTTTTCATATTTACTCCATAAAATCTTAAACGTTCTTATGGAAAAGAAATATCTTACAAACAGAATCACCATTCTTCAAAATAAAAGCTTGAGAAATTGTTATGGAGGAATCACAGAGCATGTTCTGGATAAGGTAAGTGGAAAGAATTAATCTCTCTCAAACTCTGGTGATCACTACTTTATTATATCTAGGACATATAGCATGTCAGAACAGAACATAAATTCCTTTGACATAAAATTACAGTGTTTAATGAAAATGAGCTACAGATGGATGGAACTTCTCCTGAATCCTCTGTCAACCCCATACAATTCTGAGAATAGTTGGCAATAATAAATATGGAGAAAAAGTTAAGATCTTTTACTCAATTTTACACATCATTTACTGTTCCTGTACCAGTTTCCTTTTAAAAATGGACATTTTTCCAATGTCACATGCAGTGGTATCAAGGAAAAGCTAGTTTGGGAGTTGTTTGGGCTGCTCAAAGTGAGCAGCTTGGGCAATACTTGGCCCACTAAATCCACAAGCTCCCTTCTCAAAAACAACTGCACACTTTTCTTCCTGAAAACTGATATAATTTAGTTTCATATTAATTACAGGATGCACAGGGAGATGTTCTGTTTCATAAAGGAACTCAATAAAAGAACTTAATTTTGTTACATAAAGAAAAATTTACCGGTGAAAGAGAGCTCACAGAGAACCAGCAAGGCAAAGTGAGTTCATGGATCTGCCAGGAAGTTTTTGAGTACATGAAGTGGATTTTTGTGTCTCTTAAATCTTGTTTTGATAGGAAAAATCTGAAGGCACTCTCACTCCTGTTACAGCAATAGTGTGGTGGGTACCAACAACTTCCTTGTGCTTGAGGTGTATTCCTAACTAGAATTCCCTGTTTTAGTGTAGCTGATAGAATAGCTACAGCATGTGGGAACAAAAGCCAAAATTCTGACTTTCAGATCTCCTCAGAGCCATAAAATGGAGTGCACATGAGAATATTCTCACATCTAATGAGGATGTTCTGGTTTCACTCAGACTGCATAAGCTGAGGGCTCAAAGCAGCTAAATACATTTCCTTGCTTCTAATACCAGACATTTGGAATATTTTACAGCTGAAATCATCTCCATTTTTAACTGTTTTATTTCTTAAGGTAAAAATAAAAGGAGGAAGGTGTTTTGGGGAAGTTTTGTTTTGATCTGGCTGCATACTGATCCCATTTATTATGTCTTAGTTTTCATAGAACTCCTTGAAGATTTTCTGAAATTTTATTTGCACTTCGACTCAGAATATTTTTTTTTCTTTTAAAAGTTCCAATAATGCCAGCTTTATATCTGTATCAGTACATACTTCATTAAATTATTGAGCAGCCTTGTTATTATGAACTTGAGATGAATCCTCTGCTGCGTCTGTCTCTGTGTAGGGACACACGGGCCAATAATTAATGAAAACAAAACTGCTTCTGACAGGTGGGCTTCGAGAAACAATCTTGGCAATAAATATGGACTTCAGTAGATATATCTCACCATTGATTCATAAAGTCTTTGTGAGCAACAGAAAACATTTGCATGACCCCAAGAGGATTTTTAGACCTTGGCATTGCCAGGTTGGAAAAATCTATTTGCATATGACATTTATTTGAAGATTTAGAAATCTGAGAAAGATGAAATGTTCTGTTAGATTTAGTTTGTTTTCTGTTTGTCCATTAGATTTTCTGTAGTACATTGTTGGGGAGCAGAGAGAGGGAGGTTAAAGGGTTTTTTCACCATGTTCTCCTTCTTAAAATGGTGCTGCAACTGCCATTTAGGGTTATATTTTTCTATTGAATTACCTTTCTGTGTAATGACCAGAGCCTGTTTCTTTTCTCTTCTTCCTCCAGTACAATTTTGCAAGTGAATTACTTTGAAAGCTGAAAATCATATTCGTTTCTTTGCTTCAAGATGTTTAATTTACAGTCATTTGGGTTAAAAAAAAAATTAAAAATCTTATGACTTGTTGTTCATCTGAGTATTTTCAATGTACCTAATGAGTTAATGGCATATTTTAATCCACAAATCATATTTACACATCGAGTTTACAGCATTAGTCTCTTGGGCAGAAAATATTGCATGATAGTTTTCTGATATTGTTGTTCAAAATGTTGTTCAAAATTTTGTTAAAAATACCTGTCAATATCTAGATTTTTGGTTCATTTATATTCCTAAGAGAGGAACAGTGTGACTGGATCATGGTTTGTCCTTCGCAGCAATTTCTGCACTGAAATTCAAAGCTGTTGATTGAGTTTTGTTCAAGCAGAATTCTCAGTGGGCAGTTCAGCTGAGAACTGAAACTGGAATTTCAAAGCGTGGCCATTCCTGTGGCTTTACAAAAATCCACTCCGGGCTGGGAAAGCATCAGCTGGGCTCTGAGCTTGTGCCTGCACTGTAATTTATGCCAATGGAAGGTCTGCATTAGCATCAGTGAGCTACTGCTGAGTGCTAAGGTCAGCTGTGCATTTCATACTTCAGCTGCAGAGGCAGAATTTTATTGCTTTTCACAGTCATGGTGCAGTGAAAAAGGTGCTTTATGATGCCACAGACAATTAATTGAGGTACATTACCTAGAAACTGAAAAGGTCACACGTGGAACATAATTGACACCTCATAACCCCTATTAATGATTACAGAAATGCAAATTAGTACTTTTCAGTTTCCAACAAGTAGCATAATTCTTCTCCAGCTTTGAATTATGTTTCCATTTGCTTACAATCTTTACTCTTTAAAATGTTTCATTTACCTTTCCTTTTAAAGTAACCTCAGTCTACACCTAAAGTTATACTCTATATAAATTATACTATTCAGAAGAAGTCTATTAAGCTGCAATTATTTTTCTGTGCAATAGGCATAGAGAGAAAGAACTGATACAAATCACACATGTAATGCTTCAGCAACCTCCCTTCAAGGCTACACATGCTAAAACCTTTATGGGATTGCAGAAACATGTTTTTCCTTCCTTATGAAGACAAACTTGAAAATCTAAGAGAATTTAATGTACTAAAGAATGGATTCCACCTTTATTGGAAGATGTTTTGTTGTTATTAACCAAGGAGCAATCCTAGCACAGAGGATGGGGAGTTGATAACTGAGGGTTAGCTACTAGATTTGCTCCAGTCTTTATGTCCAGTTTTGTGTGTCCACTTACATACTCAAATCCTACTGATTTTACTGCCACAGTTTTTTGGTACTTTCTGGTGATTATTGTGTTAAAACATCATAGCATGGCATCAAGATGTGACATCACTAAACTGAGATTTCCTCTCCTCCCTGGCTGTAACATTTTTTGTGTTCACCAAGACCAGAGAAACATTCAGTAGAGTGTGAAAATTCTTTAAAAGATAATTTGAGTTTTTTTGTTTTGTTTTGTGTTTGGGTTTTTTTTTTTTTTTTTTTTTTTGGTGTAGCTGTACTTGAAATTGAAATTCTCTGCTGCCTCTCTGAAATAAAGCATGAGAGCTCACACTTGGTCTCATTGCACCAGGCCTGCAGCTGCTGAGAGCACACTCAGCCTGAATATCCAACAGCAAATCCCCACTGGTGGCTGTAAAAATAATCTCCAGTAGTTTCTGACCTTTCCAAATCTTACCTTGCAGGAGAATTTTGGAACAAGGCGCCTGATTTATCAGTTTTTCCCAGATGGCTGGTATGTTGATTGATAAAGTCATTTGATGGAATAATTTCTTCTAAGGTTGTCTAAAACTCAGGGTCATGTTGGAAACAATTTATTGGTTTGAGTTTTAAAAATTGCACATTTATTAAATGGTGCAAAATCTGCACCTCAGTTGTTGACAAATAGTGCAGAACCACCATGGCTCATTCCCCATTTGATTCATTGTGTTCTTCCCCTCCTTATTTAGAAGTCCTGAAAACTTCTCCTTTTTTCCCTTCTTTTTCCTTAAGACCATAAAAAGTCCATGTTTGCCCTACACAATGCAGGAGCATGGTGGTGATGGAGTCAGCTAAAGAATTTCCCTAAAATGTGAGGGTTTGGAAGCCCTGCAGTCCCTACTGTCTTGTGGCACTAATATTTATTATCTTTCAAAAAGGAAAGGCTACTGAAGTTCAGCGGCCATTCCAACCCGGAACATATGTTAAAATAAATAAATAGCATTCTTGTGTCATAGAAATACCTTTCCTATTAGGAGGCAACTGAAATTTAATTTCATTTAGTAAACCTGACAGAGTGGATGACAGCTGGAATTGAAAAAGTTATATCATCAAATTGCTGTCAGTCCAAGTAAATGAATATGCATTAGAAAGAACCACTTTTTCTTAAAAATGTTATATGTTTCAGTCTCCTAATTAGCATATTTATGTTTTAATGTTACTGTTAGCTTTTGCACTAAATGGTCACAGCTTCCATCCCCCAAAGAAACAGGATTCCCCCGCCAAATTACCACATGCAGACAGTGCTTCCCTTTTGTGAGAGCTGTATGCATTTTTTTCCAGTTATATAATTTTCTGTTAAATCTGTTACTATTGAGACACATAACAAGCTTCTAAATTTTACAAATACCAAAAAAATAATGGATATCTACTCAGAGAGACACCACATCTTTCTTTCTTTCTTTGATTTAAAATGCTGCTTCAGCCCTTTTTTGAATTTTCTATCCAATGCAAGCATTAATTTCTCTGGGGTTGAAATGCAGTTTTTTTTTCCTTTTCCTTCTTCTGAGCTATCAGCCAAACAGTCTACTGTTTGGGGTATTTTTTTTTTTTTTTCCTAAGTCAGAATGAAATTAGTGATATTGTAACTCAATACTGTATATAAAAATTGATTTGCTTTGTAAAAATGGCTTGGAGTGCCATTACAACTGCACTGGCTAGACTGGGTGACTTTCTGAGCTATCACCTGTGGCAGACTAAAAATAAAATATGTCTGAAATTTGAGAATGTTGTCTCAAATGCCACTGGCCAGGGAGGACATGCAGGAGGCTCAGAGTGTGGAAGTTTTGCAGATATGATGTGGAATATCATCCTCTGGTCTTTGATCCTCCTCCAATAATTTGTTTTCTTGTTTGGTTTTATTTTGACCCTGTTTGGTTCTTCGCAGTAGGAACCCGATTTTCAGTTTTCTCTTCCTCTTATCCTCTCACTTCTTACCTGGGAGAAGAGAATGCCCCCACCTGCCCACACAGCTTCTTTAGCTCCCTCTCCTTCTTGGATTGTGCTCTGAAAAAATGAGAAATAAATTATCTCAGCATTCCTTATTTAACACTCCAGCGATGTGACCATAGTAATATAGGTGTCTGCTTCATTTTAAAATGAAGTTATTGTTTTATTAAGTACATCTGGAGTTCTCATAGGTCATGGGACATAGAAAATAAAACCTGTATATCGTAAGGGTAAGGCATGGTCTGATGTATTTGATAAAGATTTATTCCTCCATGAATTGTACAGCTCGAACTCAGTTTATTTATTTAACACTTCATCACAGAAGAGCAAATGAGCTTTTAACAGTGGAGAAAAGAAGTTTTTAATACTCTGTACAGAAATTATATTTCAATTTCCAGGTCACTTTTAGATTCTTGCAGTGTCCTCTCATATCCTGACTCTGTCAATACAAAAGTATAAAAAAATGTTTTTAGCTGAAAAAGGAGTTATTTGCATGCTCAAATCAAGAGCTTATTGTTTGCGATTGTCGATCAATGTCCAAGCACTATTCTACAAAATTCTTTGTAGTGTTCTCTGTGTCTGGTTCCGTCCCCGCTCCGGGCGGGCGCTGACCTCTGGCCAGCTCTGGCCAGCACAGCCACAGATGTTCCCAGTTCGGATGGGCACGCAGGCGATCTCTACCTGCTGGTCGGCTTCTCAGCAGCTGGATCAGGTAGTGTCGTGACAGCGCCGGCAGCAGAAGAGAAACGGCTGGCTCTCAGCTTGGCAGGTTAAAAGATGTTTATTCAGGCCCAGCTGCGGGAAGTCCACAGCTGGTCCAACCTCAGTCCAGTGAGACCAGCAAGCGAGAGAGAGCAGAGCTGAGGAGCTGAGAGAGTTTGAATCTCCCTCCTACCCCTTATAAGCAGGGGAGGGGTTCCAGGGAGGATACAACAAGACAACAAATCAGGGGATCCAGGAGGTAACAAGGTGTGCCCACCCCCAAGCCTTGGACCACTAAAATCCCGAGCTAAAGGAATTCCCCCCAGGGGACCTATCACCTGAAGCCCTCTCCCTGAGATTTTGCAATCCAGGAGGGATCCCTAGAGTGATGGACAAGCTGTCCCAGAGCGACAGGGTGGGGGCAGAGGGGATGGAGAAAGTTAGGTGGGAGGTGGGAAGACTGACACAAAACACCTTATACAGAAAACACAAAAGGGTTACAGAAATGGGGATACAGTAAAATGAACCATAACATAAACTTTTTATAAAACCCTAAAAAAAAACCAGTTCTGCACCACCACAGCTTACAAAGGTCTGTTATCAAATGATAATTTGAGAATAAAATCTGTAGCTCTTCATTTTAAATAATAACAACAATGAGCTACGTAAATAAATTAGGGGACTATAAGCCATTCAAGGTAATGAGAATTATCAAATAAGTTTCTAGACAATATTTGTGAAACCACATCAGCGAAATTTCATTTTCATCTTTAGCTACAGTATTTTTATGAGAAGATGCCAACAGTGTAGTGGACCTTGCATTATATGTGTCTCTGGAGGGCTGAATAAACTCAATAGTTACAAGAGAATTATAAGGGTTTTATGATGACAACCTAGTGGAGAAAATTAGAAAATGAAATTAAGTAAAAGAGTTTTGACCATGGGGGGGG
>JANEHK010000051.1:4011581-4054164 GCA_025960845.1 Tachycineta bicolor
TGATGGTTAGAATTTAAGAAAAGAACATTACATTTTAGATTTTGTTGACTTTTAACCTTTTTTAAAGGCTCTTCAATTCTCTAATGCTAAAGGAAATAAAAACCTCTTTAATCACCATTAATTTTAACTCCATTACTATGTCTGCATGCTAGAAAATTGAAATGTGAATTTATATACAATTTTCTGTTCTAAGTTACTAAGTATAGAGTGAAACTGATTCCAAATAGAAAGTTGCTTTCTGATCTGACAATTATGTTGTTGGAAGGAAGAAAACAGGAAACAAATCTGTAATAAATGCTCTTGTATACACTTGGAGCTTCATTGCTCCTGCTTTGCTTCATGGCCCTTTTTACTTCCTGTAGTAAAGCAACAAATGAGATTTTTATATAGTATTTTATTGTATTCTAAGGATAAAATTAAGTTTGACAGATTCCTCAGAGGAATTACTTTTTGGGTATTTTTTTTTTCCTGCTCTGTAGTGTCTCTTTTGGCTTTTGACCTCTTCTCTCCAATCTTTCCCAATTTTGCAGGATATTGTTAATGAAGTGTGTACAAGGAAGAACATGCCATAGTGATTTTTTTTTTTCTTTATTCTTGCAGCGTGTTTGATTCCATCTAGCAGCTGCAGGCCCCTTTTCCCACAAAAGAATCTGATTACTGAGTGTGATTAAAATGAATTTTTCTTTATATGGCACACTGTTTTGCCCAACTGAATCAGACAAGCACATGTTTTTCTGAGCATCGTGCAATACTTAAGGTTGTAAAGACACAATCATCACAAGACTTTTTATTTACTATTGTTCAGCACAAACACTGTAGAGAGAAAGAAACTAATGAGGTCTTTGATAATCAATTCTTATCAGAGATGCCTTGGGCAGAATGGGATTTTTCAATTACCATCAGTTGTTCAGTAGCTGTACATAGACTTTTATTTTTTCATCTAGAAGTGCTGATTTTATCTTTATTTTCAGAAAAATTATCTTAGATTTGAATGCTTGAAATTAAAACTGCTCCCACTTGGAGTGGTTTTGTGACAAATGGCATTATTTTCTCGTGCCTGATCTTACACGTGAGCACTGTCAGATAAACCCTGAGCTTCAGGAGGAGAACCTCAAAGGCAGGAAAGCCTTTGGCACGTAGAGGTTTGGAGGATTTGGGGGCAGGATATTTGTTTTCAAGGAGGCTGTGAGAATAGAAGGTAGGTAGTGCACAGAGCAGCCTCTAGGGAAGTGATATTTCCAAGCTTTTTGGAAGAAATCTCCTGTTTAGTGAGGAGAGGGAGGCAGGGGAAAGAGCCACTGAGACTTGTTATGTAAACAGCTGCATCCAAATATTAGCTCTGGCTTTTAAAAGGGACAAGCTGGACACTGAAGAGTTTGGGTAGCTGAGCCAATTAATCTTTTTGGGCTTTTGTCCTTCTTTCCATCTCTGCTGCTGGTGTCATGGAAATAAAGAGGTTTTCTTAGGGAGTTTCCTTTGCTTCACCTTTGTATTTATTGAGGAGATGTCTTTGGTGAGGGGCAGGTGTCCTGAAACAACGAAAGCAAGCTTTGCCATGTAATAGTGGCACTTCATAACAGGTTATTAATATGTTTGTGGTGGTTTAGCTTCTCTACTGAGCACAACCAAATGTCTCTGAGCTCAGAATTACCTCGAGCTGACAGAAGTCAGGAGTAGTTGCCCTTTGATTAAAGTATAGCAGAGGAAAAGGTCAATTTCAAGTGCTCTAACACTCCACTTTCCATAACATTTTTTAAATTATTGTTTTTATTTAGAGCTGTCTTGTAAATGGTATAAACCTGATTGCAAATTGGTCTCTATTTTCAGTGAGAAATACTTCATAAAGTGTCCTTTTTTAATGTTTTGCTTCAGAACCTCTTTCAGAATTATGGAAGTAGTATCATTGAATTGGCTATTAATTTGAGGTGACAGGGAGAAATACATAAAAGCAAGTTGCAGCTCTGTGTTTACAGAGAGGTGAGGTGAAATAAGACTGCTGAATGCTGGAAAAGTTGCATCCAATATCTGGGAGCAGTCCCTGTTCCCTGCTGTAGAGGAATGATTATCTCCTGTTTTATCCCCTATAAAAAGAAATGTCAGAACTGTGTGAAGTTTCCTTATCTTTCATGTTAAGCACATTGTGTTCACCTCTGGCTTTGTTTTGTGACTGTCTTAGTATGGAAAATGGGGGAACAGAGCAATAACCATTTTATATCTTATTTATGGATTTAACACCTATGGATGTGTCGTGCATTTTCTAAACAGCAGAGCTAGGCGGTTTTACCCCACATCAGGAGCTGCAGCTTAAAAATGTCTGGATGAAGTCGGGGAGGGTGCTGGGGGCCAGCTGGCTGGTTGATGGGCTAATGGGCCAAAACAGACCCTTCTCTCCATCCCTCTGCTGACATCATTGGTTTCTCATCCCGAGTCTTTGCAGCCAAACAAATGGGTTCCATGATTTGAGCTCAGCAACATCAAACACAAACAATTTTTTTATGTCCCATGTGCCAAAACCCAGGACAGGCACCAAGGCAGCAATACCAGCCTGTGCTTTGGGAATATTTGCAAAAGGGGCTTTGCTGCAACTCTGTAAATTTGATTCCAAATTTTCTTGAGGAGCTCAGAAGTGTCTGTGCATGTGTATGGGGAGAGTGTCTGTAAGGCAGTTCCACTAACAAATGGAGGAGGCTCTTGAGAGTATTAAAGAGTGGATTTATATTTCAAGGATAAATATTACAACAAGGTAGCCGTGTGTTCTCTCAGACAGAAGCAGTATTTTCCAAAAATTGTCACGTAGCACCATCTTCTGAGCAGAGCCTGAATGGCAAACCGAGTCTGAGCTGAGCTCCAGTCTCGCTCAGACCCCCAGTGTTCAAGACTTTGTAAGGACTGGGGGATGAGAAAACTATTATCCAACCTGCTGAGGAAGAGGACTCATTATTAAGAAATTAATCTAAAAGTTTCATGTTTGCCCTGAGTGAAAAATTCATGGGTAAACATCAAGCGACTCTAAGGAAATTTGCACTGAAATATCCTACATGGAAAATGCAGTATGTGTGACTCTGTCAAGGAAAAATCTCGTGTTACTGACTGGCTTAAATAAGTCCTTACCAAGTTCCTATGAGCTTTGAATGTAGGCTGTTCACTCCTTGGTTTGTACAATTTGAAGACATTCAGTACTGATCAATTGAGATTGTGGTTTAGCGCAGCTGTGTTGTGCAAAAACTTAAAAATTATACTCTATCAGGAAAATAATTTATTTTTATTGTGACAGCTGTAAATAGCTCTAATACTGCTTTACTCAAAGTATCACTGCTAAAGTCATGGGAGGGACTTTCCTGGGCTTATGCTCTTGGCCTAAAGGTCTCCTACTAGACGGAGACATGGTTAAGCTGCATCTTCAGCCTTTCCCAGCACTGATGTCACGGGTAAGTGGTATCCCTGCTCCCCATACATTATATTTACATAAAGTACCATTGCTGCAGCAGCTCAGGTAGAGAGTATCACCCAAACCTTCAAATCTTCTTGGTTTCTTTCCTTCCACCTTCCTGTTGAGAGCCCAATTTCCTTTTGTGGAGTGCTGGTTTCCTTTCACATGGTTTTTTACTTCTGTCCAAATAATATGGAGAAACCAAAACAAAACCCTTTAAGTTCAGTACCAAAACCAAAATACCTTTCCCATCCTTTCCCTTTCCCCATACCTGTATTTATCTTGGTGTTGTTTCTATAACAAGATGCAGCCCTAAACTTAAAGTTGAAGAATTGCACTTGTTACTGTAGCCTTGCCATAGAAATGAGACCATCTTATCTCATAGAACACACCCATGCAAATACTCAGAGATTGTGGCTCATGCTAAGAGCCACTGGATTTATTAAACTGATAAATTTAGCTTTCTGCAAGCTAAAATCTTACAATTTTTTTTTCTGCCTTGTGTAATTTTTTACATATGCAAACCTCATGGCATGATTTCTTTAGAGAGCTGTAAAGAAATATAGGAAGTCTTCTAATACTCTTTCTGAGCCTTTATTAAATTACAGAAATGGCAGTGTGTATTTCAAGAGATATTTAAGGGGATTGTTTACATCTAAGAGTTTTCCCTATGTTTTTTCATGTCAGTTTACTGATAGAGGATTTAATAAAATTTGCAAGCTGAGGAGGGGACAAAGGCAGGGGAGTTCTTTGTCTTCTCTCAAAGATCCCGTGTGTTTGGATTAAGGTACTATAGACTTGAACAGGTTTCTGGAGGTGGGTTTATATTTATAAACCTCTCTATTGGTTCAGGAGCCATGGCTGCTTTCTCTCACTTGAGGCTTCTGTCTTCTTTTTCCCAAGAAAACTTCAAATTCCCTGCTCAGTGGGTCAGGCCCCCTGGCATTGTCAGAGTCTGTCCTGATTTGCTTCTTGCATATGTTGGCATCCGTTGCACATGGCTTGTGTCATTTTTATGTTGGAGTTTTAAAAAAGAGCATTCAATACCAGTGTTTTCCAAACAAATATATTAAAAAAAAAAAAAAAAAAAAAAGTTACTGGGAGCAGTGGTGTGCTGTTTTAGGAGAAGAGCTTGATTTAGAGCCTGAGTGAAAAGCAGAAATGACCCTCTCCTTTGTACAAAAGACTGCACATGGCTGTTGCAGGACTAAAGTAGGATAACAAAGAGGAAGGGGCGGGGGGGAATGTTGGAAATTTTATTATTAATGTTTAAAAGTTAGTGTTTTCTGGAAGAAGATGGTCTGGGTAAGTGGTCAGACAGCTTCCCTATGGGACAGGGAGAGAGGAACAACATCCACCACCGGTGCCCAGTGTGTCTCTGGGCAGAGTCCCTGTGCTTGGCCCCTTGTGTTTGCTTCAGATTATTGATCTGCTGGGAAACAAAAATATTTACTTCTTCTGATGTGTCTTCTGGAACCCACGAGCTGGTTTAGGGTTTGTTCCCCATTCCCACAGCAGGGGGGTTTGTGCATCTTTTGTTCTCTCAGAGTACAAAAATGAGATTGAGGCTTCTGTGTCTTCTATTTTTGGAAGGACATAAGGACATAAAATAAAAGCCATAAAGATGTTAAAATATAATCCAAATTTTCTTAACAGAGAAAGTAATGTTTATTTGAATGAAGCATGCTATATATAAACATAATTGATTTTTAAAGTTAAAAATGTTCTTTTTATAAATATGCTTTTGAGATTTTTTTCATTAGAGGCATTCAATATGTTTAATACTATATTTTTTTTTAAATAGCATATTGCTAAATCTTGAAACTACAGTATTCCATCAGGAAAGTTAGCCTACACATTCAGAGATCTTTTTTTTTTTTTTCCTCTAACCTGAATTTTCTGATTTTGACAAAACAACTCAACAAACACTGAAGTGGATACTGACCAAATATTGTGCTTTACAGCATAGAATATCTTACATACATTCTTTTTTTCTAGAATACAGTTTCAGCATTTGAAATTATAAAAAATGAAATTAAAGCAAAACAGTAGAAATTGGCACACGAAAAGGAAATATCATGCATGTGGAACACTATGTGCTGTTTTCAGGTGATTCTTTTCCTGTTTGCTCTTGATTCTTATCATTCCACTAATTTCAGAGAGAACATAAACCTGTTTATATAAATGGTGTCTAATGTTACACAGTGGGTGTGGTTTATCCCCTACAATATTTTACTGTACATGAGAGAAAGCTGGTGATCTTCAGCTGAGGTCAAAGATTGTCATATCAATATGATATAAAATTTTCATTTTGTAAGTTATATTCAAGGAATGTAATTATGTGATTGTTTTAAAATTTAATGCACGGTTATAATCCCCAGAATAGTCAGATTAGTTTAACACATACTGACAGATGGTTAGTGGGCAAAGAGAAATCCATTAATAACTTTACACACAGAGCAGCATTAAAATATCACATATCTATGCACTGAAAATGATTGCAAATTATATTTGCATTATGTTTTGACAAAAGAGATTTCTTTCTACTGGCACACAATAGCATAAAGGTACCTTAAGCCTACTATGACTTAACTTGCATTATTCAATTCAATACACTGCTAAAAATGGATATTCTGTCATGGTTCTAGCAGTGTTGGATGGTAAATAATAAATTATCTGCTTCTCTTGTTTGATTTAAAAATTAATTTAGGAGTTTAATTCCTGAATATAGAAATTAAGTTTCTTCTGCAGAGAATATTCTGTTGACAGTAATATTTAAGAGCAAATATTTCTTTTTGTGCAGTTTCCTGTTGGAGGTGTTTCGTAATCATTTTCATTTACTTGAAATACAAAAGCTTTTTTAATAAACTTTAGCATTCTTGACTACATAGAAAGGAAAAAAGTTTTTGAAATCTTATACACATTTCTCACTGCTGCATTTTATAAATAACAGATACACTTCTGTAACAAACCTGAACCATTCAAACACTGAAACAAATTCGGTAGGTTTTATGTATTAGGGATAATAAAGTGATTCAATTCTGCAAACTTTTCTGATTTTTGTGATGCAGGAAGACACTTCTGTGCTGTAATAATGTGACGGCTCAGAGATAAATACTGTCCGTAAGGGAGGGCTGCTGAGGTGTGTGCAGTCTGTACTGCTCCTGGAAATATTTCTTGTCTTCTGAAACTCCACTCAGTTCAGTTTCACAATAATTTACAGTCCTCAAGGCAACTTCACAACGACAACACATGCTCCAGCCCTGCCAATATTGACAGGAACTTCCTGGAAAGGGAAACGAAAAAGGAAAAGAAAAAGAAGGAAACATTTTTAGCAGCATCCTATGGATAGGACAAGAAGAAATTACTTTCAGATTAACAGGAAAGTAATTTGTTTATCCAAACTGTTGTAATGCTGAAAACATTAGGTTTAACTAAGGTATGAAAATGCAGTTTGTTTGGGTTTTTTTTGGCAAAATTCAGCAGCCCCTGAGTTACAAAGGTGTAGCCTGGTGTTGTTCCCTTGACATGTTCAAAAGGCCTTCACATCCAGTGCTCCAAAACCACGGACTGCGTGGCTGCAAGAGGATCTTGGCGGTTCAGGTATGTCCTTTTGGTCTCAGTGAGACCAAATAAATATGAGAGTTTGAAGGTGCCTCCAGAAGAGTGTATTGCTGTCAAACACACCAGATCTACCAACAGTGAATTTAAGCACTTTGAACCCAAAGTGATTTGTGCATTCTGCTTTGCTTGCCCATGCATTTCCTCCACCCCTCAGTCTGAAAAGTTTCATGTGGTTATTTTACAAGAGAGGAAACTGATATTTTATTCAAGCCCACCCACAGCGTTGCTGCATCCTGACGCGTCGTTTTCCACCAGACCGGCGATAATTTCAGTTATTTGGGCAGAATTATTCCCAGCTGCAGGAAGAGCCCCTATCATTTCTGAGGCATTGCTTGTCACCCCATTACCTCTGTCCACTCATTGTTCTGAGCATCGTAGGACTCCACGGTGTCCAGGTAGGAGTGGCCGTCGTAGCCCCCCACTGCATACAGCCTGTCCCCGAGGGGACAGATCCCAACCGCGTCCCGGGGCACGCTCAGAGGGGCCACCGTGGTCCAAGCATCTGTTTTGGGGTCATACCTAGGAAACGTGGTGATCAAAATCATCAGAAAAATGGACAGTGGAGATGCGTTTCAAGTTCAGATTGCTGATGTTGGCTTGCTTTCTCCTGTGATGCTGTTCGGTTTATACCAGGAACGAGTGGAACTGAGATATGATTCAGTTTTTGATTTAGCCACTAGAGGGGCCTTTAAGCACATGGAAAATACCCCTGTTTTCACTTTTTCCTTGCAGTTTCTCCATTTCAATTACATTAAGCCATTAATACAGTTTAAACATGAATGGGACCTGAACGAAAGATACTCTGGCCACCAGTTGACTCAGCAATGGTAATTTTGATATAATCTTATTTTCTTCCTTCATAAAGTTTTTTGTTTTCTGTTTATTGTCAGAATTAATGTTTTCAGAGAAATTTACTATAAAAGAAATTAAGTATCTTGTGTAGTAGCTCAACATTTCTCACATGAAATGCATGGCAGCATCTTACATTAATATTGATTTTACTTCCGGTCTATTCTAATACAAATTACAGTGAATTCCAGGTAGTTCCTGCTTTACCTGACATAACTGAGAACAGCATTTGGCCATTATTGCTCACAGCAGGGTTTAACACCCACTCAGTTTTCCTTTCTTTTCCCCAAATGACAAGACTTTGTGATATTTCTTATATTTTTACAACTTTTATTAGTATCAGTCAAATCATTAGAAGAACAACTGAAAGGTATTTCATTCCTACAACACATGGCACAAGCAGCCTAAACCTGAGTTCTGGCACTTGGGAAATAGAAGGGTCACATCTTGAATTTGTCTCACTGCTGCAGTTGCTTTTACCTGGGTCTTGGGTAGTAGCTCAGGCAGAAGGGAGGAATTTGCTGCTGAGGTTTAATCCTTTGTTACCACAAAAGTACTGGAAATCAGTTATTCCTGCTCAAAATACTGTTTTTTAAAAGGTTGAATATGTTTTACAAACACAGCATTCCAGCTGTGAAGAGAACTTTTGTTATCCTGTCTTGGGTTATGTAACCAAAAAATGTGTATTCTATTTCATCTGAAATCTGTTGAAAGTTGTTGGAGAGATGTTTCTCTCTCCCCTACTCCAGGGAGGAGGAGGGTGGATGCCTTCTGATAACGGCCCAGCCATTAAACCCAGGTGGGGCAGTGTTTGTTATCTCTGTCACCACCCCTCCATCCTCCAGGGAACATCTCCTGATAATGAGCCATCAGGGCCCACCAGTGACATGACACACTCCATCATCCCACTGGGAAATGCTCCACACAGTGGGGAGGAGCCAGCTGTTCCCAGCTAGATAAAAACTGGGATTGAAGGACACAAGGGTTCCAGTTTTTCCACTGGATTCCTGGAGGAAGACCGGACACGTCTCTTCACCACAGGATTTTCTACAGGACCATCTTTACTCCCCAGAACCACATCTGTTACTCCAGGAGGATTTATTTGGATTGCTTCCAACACCCTGACCACCAAGGTGCCAGGTCATATCCCTGACATAGTTCAGGGTTTTTCCAGGATTTTTGTTTGCTACCTTGCTTGGTTGGGTTTTTTTGTGCTACTACATTTGTATTTTTTTTTTTTTTAATTATTCCTAGTAAAGAACTGTTACTCCTATTCCCATAGCTTTGTCTGAAAGCCACTAGTTGCAAAATCATAATAATTTGGAGGGAAGGGGGTTTACATTCTCCATTCCAAGGGAAGCTCTTACTTTCCCTGGCAGACAACTGTCTTTCAAAGCCAAGACAGAATTTGGCACCCAATTTGGTGAGCGAGGGCATTGAGAGAAAAAGGAATAACAGTTCTTAAGTGCCTGTGTTCTTGTGTACTGGATATCATGTGGTCTGGCTTACCCTGGTTCGGGTGGCGTGTGGTGGTGGCTGTACTTCTCCCAGTTTCAGGCCCTTATCTAAACATGGGCAAGACAAATCCCTTCCCGGAATGCAAACAGAGAAGAAAAAAAAAAAAAAAAAAAGCAAAATAATTTCCTACCTCTCCACGCAATCAGACAGGCGGGAGCAGTGGTTGGAAGCAGGAGCATCATGACCTCCCACGGCATACAAAAACCCATTGTAGGTGGCCACACCGACGCCACCTCTCCTCTTGGACATGGAGGCACATAAACTCCACTTGTTTGTGTGAGGATCAAAGCACTCCATGGATTTCAGGCAGGAGCTCCCGTCTCGCCCACCAACTGCATATAGCCTGGGATAAAAGCCCGCAAGCAGGGAAACAATTTCAGTCTTTATCCTCCCACTAACAGGAATTTTATCTGGCTGACTTCATTCAGACCACGTTAAAATTGTCATTATTCCCATTATTTGCTGCACTCTGGAACTTACTTTGCTCAAAGGTAATTGTGTGTTAGATGAAGTTATATTCTTCATCCACAGTGGAAATATTCAAGCAGCCACATATGAAAATTAAGCTTAAAAATTCTTGTCAGGTTCTCTAAATGTGAGCAATAGCAAGAGTTGAATTGCAAGATGCTGCGTATGTTTGAAATGTATGGTACAGGGACAGGGTTAGAGAATATTGGATATCATCACATTATAAGTTTCTTCTCTCCAGTTAACTTTAATAACTTGAATAGATATCAAAAATGTATATAAAACATATATTGAATAAATTTTCCTCTGAGTGTCTATTTAAGAAAATCTGCTGGACAGAAGGTACAACCTTATGTCATCTTATATGTTAAGTCCAAAAGTACTTAGCAAACAACTGAAAATTTAAACAGCTGATGTTGGGGCAACTTGTAGGAGTATATTGTGGTAATCCCTGTTAAAAAAAAAAAAAAAAAAAAAAAAAACAGGGGTTGTGGCTTTTTGTCAATGAATTTTACAAAGCCTGAACTTCCTTCTCATCTCCAGCTAACTTGGATGCTACTGGACTAGGATGGAATGTAATAGAAGATGTGTTCCATTGTTGAGTGTGCTGGTTCTTCCACTCTCTTTCAGATTCTTGCTATTGTTTTCTGCCACAAAATCGAATTTATTTTGTGCAGCTTATTAGAGACCTAGGGAACACATGGACTGACCCAGAGTAAATCACGTTAAACCAGGTCAGCTGCATTTTCCTTTAGGAGTGTCTGTTTTATTCCAGAGACTTAAAAAGTTTTAAGACTTCTCTGGTGCATATTTTAACTAGAAGATTCTTCTCTTCACCATTAGAATAATGAAAAATCCCCAGCTGTCTCTTTCTTAATGTCTGTTCGCTTGATAAAATTGAGTTTGGTTGTGCAGTTTGTTGTCTGATCCATACAAAATTTGAGACTTTGATTTGTTTTCTTTTCATATCATGCCATTGATACAGCCTGCTTGTTTACACAGCTTTTACAGGGCAAGGAAATATCTGTATACACAAAGCGATCGCTTGGGATCCTTTGTTTTCCATAACACGTCTACAAACACGGTGATGTTTCCCATCTTCTCTATGGAGAAGACTAAATATAGCATTATTGACTGATGTTTTCAATGGGCCATTTATTGGTCCAAAAGTGTTGTTCCACAGATATGCAAAGGCTTTTCTGGTGGGGTTGAACAGGAAAAAATATAGTGTGATTTAGGGAAACAGGAAAAGGAGAAGCATTCTGTTGGTTGGACCGCAGCAGTAGCAATGAGTGATGGGCATTTGATCTCCTGGTACTTCAGAAATTACATCACCAGACTAATAGACATTATTTAAGCCCTGCTGGAGACAGTTTGTATCAGCAATGATTGAGAGCAGAGTCAGGGTCAGGCTGGTTTCCTCTTTGACAAAGTGGTTTCCTGCATGTTGCTGCTGTGGAAGGCACCAACAGGAGTTTGTGGAGGAGATTCTGCTGAGAGCATTTCCTCCAAAGTACAGCAGGGACTTGGAGAGGCACTTCTGCCTCTCTTGGACTTGTGAGCTACAATTTAAGCTCTGCCTCGTATTAACGCCAACCCCCCACTTGTATTTACAAATATCCCTTTACTGACATCTTTGTTTCCGCTTTTTACCCTTCTCTTTCTCAGGAATTTACAAAGTGATCAGGGAAGCCAGTGGCAAAAGTTCCAGATAAATGCAGTTGTTGGGCTATAAGTGAGTGTTCCCAGCCTCTACAAACTGCTAAGAGCTTCCCACAGGTTTAAAGAAGAAATGTTGGCTCAAACCATTCTCGGCAGAACCTGAGGCCTTTTACAAGGCTTTTGTATGATCCACAGAGTTTTCAGCTCCCATACAAAAGGGCTTGAGTGGATTTAATATCTTAGCAGAATGTTGAATACATCAACATTGATTTCATGTATTTAAGCAAGAGATGGAGGGCAGAGGAAATCTGTGTAGGATAAGATTTATAAGATGCTGTTTATCCCATACCTAATTGATAAACTTATCCTCTTTCCATCAAACACACCATACACCTTCAAAATTTTAAAAATTGGCTGTGAATTTGTATGACAAAGGAAAGACTTTGCTCCCATTCACATTAAGTCTATTTAGACACAATGATTTAAAAGTGTAAACATGAACTTGGAATATTTTTTTTTAAGTAGCTGATTTTTTATCCATGTGTGTTATATTCTAGGAAAATTTCTGATGTGCATGTAATAACTTTGCTATAATTTTAAAGGGCCAAAATGTGTTTAAAACCTGACTGCTGGTTTGAAATCAATTTACCACACAGCAGAGGAAAGGCCTTCCTTTCTTATTTCTATGCGTTACATTTTCTCTTTGTTTCCTCCGGGTCATTAATAAACATAAGCCTGAAAATAAAAGTTAAGAAGCTGCATTTCCAAGGGAGAGAGCAAATAAAAACCCAGAGAGGGGCTTTCCTGTTGCCATACTTGCTGTTGAGTGCCGCGACCCCGACGGTGCTCCTTGGGGTGGACATGCTGGCCACGTAATTCCACTGCCGCGCCTGCGGGTCCCAGCGCTCCACTGTGTTGAGGTAACTCCACCCATCGTGGCCACCAACTGCATACATTGGTCCTTCAAGCATTGCTACTCCTTGAGAGACAGAATTAGGGACAAATTATCTCCTGGTTTCAGTGGCCAGCGGTGTATTCATTCCGTGCGTTAATTCCCAGCGTGCAGATAAGCAATTTCAGCTGGTATTAAATGATCTGAAAGCAGCCTTTTCATTTGGAGGAATAAATAAACAAGTACTTCACATACAGTGTTCTTCTAAATAACCATTATCTTTTGCCAAAAGATTAAAGGAAAGCTGTTTTGGTTCTGATGTTCTCTTCTTGGACTTTTATCTCTTTCACTCCTGGTGACCTTGCTCTGAAACAAATTTGAGCCTCTAACAGGGAAATTATGCTATTCTCCTACAAAAAGGCAAAACTTGAGTCAGGCAATGAAAAATATGCCCACACCAACAACCTCTCCTAATTCTGAGCTAGCTGAAGCTCTGTAGTGATGCCAGCAGGAAGCCTGGGGGTGTGTAGCTGGCTGTCCCTACCAGCTAAAGCACCACAACATTTTAATGCCTTTTGGATAATAGCTGGCTCATATCTGCTGTCCTTGAGGCACAGGAGAGCCAACTTGGCTGTCACTGCAAAGTTCTGTGTGGATGAACCCTGGACCATTTTGTATCTCCAGAGAAGGGATTTGGTGCCTTCCTTTTGGGAGCTGCTGCTGCTCTTTGCTCCCTTTGTTAGGTGAGGCAAAATATTTCAATCCAGCTGCTTAAAAGTTTTCTAAATCTGTCTTTCAGACCTAAATATATGTGGCCTGATTTCTTCAAAAGCATCAGCTCTCCACAGAATCTCCCTGAGGGTAATAGGGGCTGTAAGTATGAGGCAAACCAGGCACAGATTGAAGCCAAACTTTGAGCACTCAAATTTATGGCTGTGACCTGCCTGTTGGACAGAATTATGCCCCTGCAGTCAGGAATTATAAAGATTTCAATTACAATTATTTCATTTGATTAGTCCTCTTCCTATTTGCCACCTACTAGTATTTGGCTTCATCAATTTTGTGTTCCAGCTGGTAAGAACCCTACACTACTCTTTCTCTACCGATCAGTGGAGAAGGTGACATAGGCCACAATGGTCTGCCAAATAATTCTGAATCAACCGTCCTCTATTAACCATAAAAATAAAAATATTCCATGACATTTGAACTTACTGATGATTTCAAGCAATACTTGTTTCTGTAACTTAAGAGAAGCCAGCTTTTCCATAAGGTCTGGGATATATAAATTGTTCAGAAATCACCATATTCCCTCTATTACAGTCTCTCATCTTTAAACTTAGCCTTATTTTTTATAGTTCTGGAAATAAATTCTAGATTCCATATTCGAATTATTCTTTCAGCATGAATAATATTAAGGATTTTTTTGCAGTAAGAAAACCAGAAGCTAAGCCACGACATAGCCCTGTAAAACTTCTTGTCATCGCAACATTAGGACTGGTGAAGTTGTACTTATTTTCATGCACTGTTTTCTTCAGTGTAGGTAGGTAATGCCCTGATCTGAATTACAGAGGTGATTGATTGATTGACACCTTTAGGCTTAATTCATCATGTATATATATATATATATATATATATATATATATATATATATACACACACACACACACATATATATATAAGGTTGTTACTGTAATGTAAATATATCCCTTGACCATTAAATCATGTGAGAGTTGTTTATTTTCACTACAGCTTATATTATGGCATTTCCTACATGCAAAATTAACTCAGGAAGACCAGCGCTAGTTAGGTGAATACTAACAAAATCATAAAGTCATGGCAATAGGCAAACCTCTCTTTCAAAAATGTCTTCTACAAATATTGCTGTGTGTTACCAAATGCTCTTAAAAGTTTCCTCAGAAGTGCTTGAGTCAATCAAACCTGTCATGGTTGCAAGATGTATTCTATTCCCATCTGTTGAAACGGGTTCAAGAGATGTTTTCTTTATCTCACAGCTCCAGGGGCAGGGGGCGGGTGCCTTCTGTCCACGGGCAGCTGTTAAACCAGCTGGGGCAGTGTTCTGATCTCTTCCAGGACCCCTCCTCCCTGCAGGGATCTCTGCTGTTCATGGGCCATCCAGGCTCACTGCAGGGCTGAGACAACTCCCTCATGCATGGGGAGATGCTCCACCCAGGGGAGGAGCCCGGCATTCCCAGCTGGATCAAACCTGGCACTGGGAACAGCAGCACAGCCCGTGGGCACTGGATTGCCAGAGGAACCCCGGAGCCACCTCACCAGCACTGGACCTTCTACAGGATCATCTCTGCTCCAGCAGAACCACACCTGGCACTGCAGGAGGATTCATTTGCGCTGCTCCCAGCCCCCTGACCAACAGGGTGTCAGGTTGTATTTCAACTATGTCAGTGGTTTTTTGGGTTTTTTTTTTTTTCTTTTTTTGTTCTTTGGCTTTTTTTGTACTTTTTTTTTAACATTCTTAGTAAAGAACTGTTATTCCTATTCCCATAGCTTTGCCTGAAAGCCCCTTAATTTCAAAATTATAATAATTCAGAGGGATGGGGTTTTACATTCTGCATTCCAAGGGAAACTGGCTTTTACCTGGCAGATACCTGTCTTTCTAAACCAAGGAATAACCCCATCTGTGTGTGCTGGGAGGCATTTGCAGGGGCAGAGCCCCTCTTACCCAGGCCGTGCCTGTGTGTTGACATCGGGGGCATCACAGTCCAAGCCTTGGTGACAGGGTTGAAGCACTCGACAATGTTGGAGGTTTTGAGCCCATCCCTGCCCCCCACGATGTAGAGCTTGTTGTCAATCACTGCAACCCCAAACTGAAGCCGCCGGCCGTTCATGGTCCCAATTTGGATCCAGCTGTTGGTCCTGAGGTCGTATTTCTCAATGGTGGTGGTGCCTGTGAAAAACAGAGACAGCCATGGAGGCAGTAGTACCCAGCAGCCAGCTCAAGACACGATTGAATTATAAAATATTGAAGTTTTGTGTGTGAGAATTTGCCGTGACCTTCAGTTCTCATGTGAAGTTCTCATTCTTCAGTTCTCTCTAGTGAGAGTGAGAGAGAGTGAGAAAGCTGCACTAATTGCACACGTGATTGGCAAGTCTATGAGAATATACTGGTGGCAAGAAATGGAGAATCAAGTTGTGGCAATTTCTGTAGCACTGCAAATTATGGAGGAAGGTTAAATCTGTTACTTGAATACCATGAGAGCAGGGGGTTTGTGGGTTTTTGGGGGGGGGGGTTTCTTTATATTCCTTATGAATACTGTGCCTCACAACAATCCACTCTTTAACTATGTTTGTGCCTAAAGCATTAGTGAGATTCAAAGCAGACTCAATGTCTGAGGAACTGGAGAAGCACCTTGAGGAATCCTGTGGCTATTTTCCCTCTTAGGATGGAATCAGGCAGGAGACAAGGCTTTGTGTGAGTGCCCATCTGGTTCCCACAGGTATTTTCCCTGAGGCTCACCTGTGCAGCAGCCCTGCAGGAGTTGCTTGGCTGCCGTAACACATCAGCCACATTTCCCATTTTTTCCAGGTCACTGGACCTCCAGTAAGGTTTTTACCAAAACTCTTCATAAGGCATGAGCTCTCTGCCATTCAGCATTGACACTTCTCCATGCACTGGCTCCCATCATCACTCAGGAGCCATAATTGCTCCTCTGAGAGCTGCTAAGCACAGCGAGGGCACGGCTCACTAAGATCCAAGACAGAATTGCCAGCACACCCCAGAGCTCAAATTCAGCTCAGTCAAAAGCAGCCAGATGAAGAAAACAGAACTGATTTCTTGTTCCTTGACTGGGATTTGAGACCAGACAAGTGGTGCTTTGAAGATAACAGCATGCCGTGTGTGTCTAAGAAATTACTTTTACAACAGGAAAACAACCATGAAGTATAGCAGAAAAGAAAGATAGGATATGGTTTAGAGGTCTGTTAAGGATCACCTGATGTACTCCAGAAATTCAGTGAAATAAGAGTTTATCTCATGCTATCTTTTCTTTTATCTGTGTGTTTTTCCATGTGCATAGGTTGGGAAAGAAAGTACCAGCTCCATCTGCAATAAAAGACAGAAACTCTTCTTTCTCCCCGTTACTCAGAGCAGCTGGATTTCTTTGCCTGTTCTTTCCATCTTGTTATTCTGTTTGCTGCTCTTTGCTTTGATTCTTTCTCATTTATTCTGTGCTAATACGTGAGTGCCCCAAAGTTCTCCACTTCAAAGGAAATCTGTCACAGTAACTAAAACACAGGCAAAATGCAGTCAGGTTTAAGTGTTTTCCGACATACCCCGTGGGCTGCAATTTTTACAGAGGCTGGAAGATTTGAAAGTCACAAAACGTACCGTGGTTTAGGCACATTCCGATTTTTCAAAATTCCAGCCCAAAAGCACCTCTTTGATCTTCTTTTGATCGCTGGAATTTGAGATTTGTCTTCGTATTCCACCTGAGATAAGCACAAAGGCAAACCTGACATTGCCTGAGACCTCAAGCCTGGAGTGTGCCTTTATCATAGGCAGTGTGCTACTGCCAGAGGTGTGAGCTATTCCCTTCTCAGAGCTGTTCCTCCAGTGCATCCTGGTCTCTTTCTGCTGTTTCTTTATCTCCAAATCCAGCCCAAGCTCCAAATCTGAGTCAGAGCTGTGGAGGACGGCAGGGAGGAGCGGAAGTGCTGCTCTTCTTACCCATCAAACATGAAAAGTTCAAACAATTGGCTTCCCTCCAAGGTAAGAAGTAAGAGAGGCACCAACAGGAAGTGCAGATGTTGACTGAAATAGCCTTTTCTTTGCACAACCTTTACTGGGCAAAAAATATTGGAAAATTGTATTCTTGTTTTAGGGCAAGATAGTTTAAATATTGCCTGATTCTCTGACATAACACATAAATTCTCAGTATCGCTAATGAATCTACTTAATTGCAACAAATTAACTCCAATTTGCTAATTTGTCCTAGGAATGAGTGTTTTCGAGTTGTGCTGGTGATGAATGTGTGTTCTGCACTTGATTTGATCGCACAGAGATAGGCAGGTAGCTCTGCAAGGTCTCTCATATGGGGAAAAAATCAGTCGTCAGCAGCTTTTTGCAAACCATGAAATGGATTATCTTCTTTGTGATTCTATTAAAAGTGAACTCACACAGCTAAAAGTAATTCTGTGCAGCAAGTCACTAGACTTTAAACTAATTAGAGTTCTCTGGCTCCAAGCTCTGGGTTTGAAGTTGAAGTTCCTGGAGAAAATGATTTAATATTCTGACTCCTAAATAGAATAGTGCAATGTTTAAAGCTCTAACCTGATTGCAGTTGTGAAAATCAAATAATACAAACTGGAATATGTTTATAATAATTAACTTTTACTACAAACCTGAAAAAAAAAAACCCTGTATGAAGTCCTGAACAAAAGCTGTGCTCACGAAAAATATGAATCTTTCCACCTGAAATGTTATAATAAGGATTTATAAGCATTAGGTAAGAGTTCTCTGTAATTCAATGCTTTTTTGGTTTTATTTTTCTGCTTCTTTGAAACTTAGCTTTCTTACTTTGTCAGAATATAGAGCAAAAGGTTCACCATTAAAAAAAACTTGAAACATTTTAAATATTTACTTTTTCTTCTGATTTGTAAATTCAACTATTTTTTTTTCAAAAATTCATATCAAGTTTAATTTTAAAAACCACCATATGAATCAAACTTCTTTAGTGTGTACCTAATTATAAGCGTATTGTTTACAATCATAATCCTTGCAAGAAAAAAAAAAAAATTCTGACACAGGATTCTGCTCTGTGATTTGCTTTTTCTTCTTTACCCCTAAATTTATATTTTCCCCTGGGAAATATTTAAATAAATGTCATACCTTCCCTGGGTGACTGGAGTACAATTAACCAAACCAATCAAATTCACTTGTTGGCTTACCTTTAGTGGCATCCATGCCTCCCACGGCATAAAGGGCTCCCACTGTGGATTTTCTGGGCTTGGTTCGAGGGCTCTGCATCATGGAGCGTCTCTCTGGCAGCAGGTGGTACTTCATGGCCTCCATGAGAAGTTTCTGACACTCAAGGTCGTCTGCAAACATTGGGCTGTTTTCTAGATCAGCCAGTAGCTAAGAAATGGGGGATAAAAGCATCCTGATATATAGCTAAATCATTAAAATTACATGTATTTGAATAATTAAAGCATTTGTGGCTACAAACACTCATTTTAAGCATGCCACTCATTTGTGCTTTGCCGGGAATTCTGCTTTAATGCAAGTAAAATCTTATAAAGGTGGAGAGGAAAGTCTATGAGTGTGATGGCTTTGATTTTTTCCTACATCTTTATTTTACTCTTAAAAAGGGTTCAAAACAGTAATTTGTAGTACTGGATCCCTCTATACAAAACTCTTTATGTGAGTAAATAAATGTACCAGAGTACTGGACACCTCTGTAAATATTAGGAGACATTAAATGTATTTCAACTGTAATTGCAATTAAATTAAATGTAATTCAAATGTATTTCAGTGGTGTATAGTGCTTTCAAGGTAGAATATTTGCCATCATCAGTCACATAGATTCATAAAGTGTCCTGACTGTCATTCTCGATATTCTATATCCCTTTCTGAGGAGATATAAAGATTCCTCCATGACACAGACACAGCAGCATCACCTTCCTATGAAACAGGATATCCAGCTCTGGAATTTGATGGATGAATTGTCTCTTTCAGAATTAAGGGACAAGTAAAGTCAGCTCTCAGAATTGTCAGCAATAATTTAGGTGCTTTTATATTTGTCTACTTTTTATGTCAGTAAAGAAAGAAGCATTGTGGCTTATCTGTCCTGCAGTTTGGCAAATCTAAGGAAATATCTTTGCGTGGTTTCTAAATTGCTCTGCTATTGGAGGAGAGCCATTGCAACCCAACAAAGGAACACTTGGCTTTTAGAATAGACTGACTTTTTTTTTTAGGAGGATTTATTTTAATCTGTGTTTTTAAACAAAGAAGATATATGCTTAAAAAAAATCATTTTTTAGCATACATCATCATTTTAAAAAATTAAAAAGGTGAAAAAATAGCAGTAATCTCCAGCCCAAACCAGAACCTTTCCACAAAACCCTCCTCTCTGCCTACAGGGTGTTCAAGAAAAGAATTTCAGCTGTCAGAGTTCCCTGTTGGCCCGTCATATTCACACCTGGGGTGGCAGCAGGGGCAGTCTGATGTAGGAGAGGAGCATCCCCAGGTCCTGCTGTCGGTTTTGCAGATCGTGCCTCACCCACATCATCAGAGCCTGGAAAATTGCCTCTTCATCTGGCACATTGATGTCATCGCTAGACAAGAGCTTGGCAATTTCATTAGCTGGGAGCAAAAGAAATTCCTGGTTTTTTATTACTTCTATGAAGTGTTCCTAAAAATAAAAGGAGATTTCAGTGTGCTGGTGATTTTCACAAATACGTAAAAATAACTTTTTCTTAGGTAATGTAGGCTTTGTAGATATTTCTTTCCTGCTCAGTTCCACAATGCAGGGCAATGCTGGGGATATTCTAAAGATCACTGAATGTCCTTCTACCATTTAAGGGAGACTTTTGGTTGCTTTTTGTTGCCCTGCTCTTGCAGAACTGGAGAATAACGCTCATCTTCACACCACCACGTTATAGATGTCTTTGTCAGGCTTCTTGTAAGGCTGTCCTGGCTTAGGGATTTGCCACTGGCAAATCATCAGTGTGATCTTAGTGTTGTGGCTTGATAGAAATACCATTTGAAGATATAACGTGCATTTTAGACAGGCCAAGTGGACACTCGAATAAAATGTGTCCCTTCTGTTGCAGATTCAAAGGTTTTGAGTCAATTACACTGAAACCTTCCAATCCTTTTGCAACGCGCTGTGCCAGCTGTTGGCTGTGTGGCTCTGCTCTTAGGGTAAGAAAACACAGCATTGGAAATTCAGCTCACTTTTCTAACAGCACTATTTGGGCAATACAAAGTTGGACAGATCCCAACGAAAAGTTCTCAGCCTTTTAGCTACGGCTGTGATAAAACTCCCAGAAGTGACTACCTGTATTAAATTCCTAGAGTCTTTCATAAAACTATTTTTCATTAAAAAAAAAAAAAATTGTACAATTGAATTACAACAAAATCAGAGTTGATATTGATATATATGATATCAGTATATATAGATTAGCTCCTTCCCTATCAAATTCCAAAAAAAAAAAAAAAAAAAAAAAAAGGTGAAAGGGAGAGAAGGGGTTATGTTACTTGCAAAGTGATGCATGTAGGAATTCATGACTGCAATTGAAATAAAATTTTTATTTCTGTACTTAGAATGAGTATGTCATTTTTAGGAACCAGATTAAAATGGGGCAGGTGAAGAAATTTTGGTAACTGATATTTTACTCTTTGTTTTCAGCAGTTTCTTCACTTTCTGTAACTCTTTTCAAATGTAGCCAGGATGCAAACACAGAGGTATCAGTGATTAAAGAAGATGTCAACTTTGGTCTGTTATGCATATCCTGCTTTAATATTTGTGACATTCAGAGAACAGGGACAGGAAGGCCAGTCCACTTCTAGCTACAAATATAGCACAAGTTGTTTATCAGAACAAGCCCTATCTGCACGAAAAGATACCAGGCAGGAAACTGTTAATACTCTGCCTCAGTGGCCAAAATATTGAAGGGGAAGGTCCCCATTGTGTCTGGTTTTATTGAATGGGTCTGGTGTTTACAGCACATCTGAGAATGAAAGGGGCTCTATATTTACAGGACAACTTTCTGGTCTTTCTCCTGAGTTTCACGTTTTCACCAACACGAAACAAACCTGAATCTTATACTTATCCCCTTCCAAAATTTTTATGATCTCCTGTTCTCCAAAGGTGTTTTGTAATATCACTACAAGGGGTTGAAACAGAATTTTATTTCCTCTTCTCTTTCTAGGCTGTCAGTAGCAAACATGGTGGGTGGGTAGTAGAAGTTACTCTCAAGGAAAAGAGTATGAAACTTATGGCCAGTGCTGCTGAGTGCCATAGAATCATCATGAGCCTTCATTTTAGGAAGTTCTCAATGACTCAGCTCTTGAATATGTGACACATGGTTTCAAAAATAACAAAGGTTTAACTCCTGGGAAAGACTGGAGAATTCAAATGGTTAAAAAAAAAAAACAAAAAAAACCAACCAACCAAACAAAAAAAAAAAAAAAAAACCCAACCAAACAAACAACAAAAAAACCACCATAAAAATTATTGTCATAATCTTTTTGTTGTTTATTGTCTCAGCATTTCTTACTGTCATAAAATCATAAATCCAACCCTGTGGTTTTATTTCAGTTTTGTATAAATCTGAACCATAAATGCCTGAAGCTGCCCTCCACAGACTTGTACTGGTGGGAGGAAGGAGGCAACAGCAGAGGGGGATTTCCTGATTTTGGGATGAATATAAAAAGGTTTGGAGCAGCAAGGAAAATGCTCTTTTATACAGGCTGAGCAAACTTCTATCTTAAATGCCCCATTCCAAACTTTGAAATGCAAAGGGGATGTAATTGCTACTAAGAAAACCATTGATTGTTGTGACAGGGAGGAGCACATGCCCCTCTCACCTCTTTCAGCAGGTGGACTTGCACCTTGCTGGAAGGTTCCCAGCATTATGAAGCCTCTGAACTGGTTCTGACATCCTCCTCAAATATTTCAAGCATGAAGCTGCCATGGGTCTCCTAACAAGTAGCTCTTTTTATATCTATTTAGCTGTAGCAGTTGCCGTTCTTTCTGTGTTTTAAGCTGCGATAGCACATCTTGTTGCCCTGAATATTTATTCCTCAATTTGGTTTCACAGCAAGTTATCTCACTTCTCTGTTTGCCATGATCTGAATATTCATTTCTTGCTTTGAGCCAGAGGAGGATTATGTTCAGTCAGGGACATGATTCTTTTTAGCATTCCAAATCTTTCCAATACGTTCTTTATTTTGACTCTTTTTATGCATGTCTCACCTTAAAATCAGCTTTAGAATTTCCTTTGTGTAGAATCAAAGGCATAAGGTTGGCCCATTGCCGTTTTTCTCTAGACATGAGCCGTGTTAAGGCCCTATTACATTTTCTGGCAGGAATAGGTACCAGTTGTGCCACAAATTCAAGTTCACCGAGGACGCCTTCCTACAAGGCAAAACCCTGATGTGTGGAACAACAGAAGCGAACATTTCTGGATGCAGTTGTGACTGCAGAGCTGCCGGCTGCCGACTTACCATGGTGTATGTGTGGGCCACCTTCAGGAGCTCCGTGCAGCCCTGGGCGTCCCCGAAGGAGCGGATCCCCAGGCAGTTGGAAGGGTGGAGCTGCTTCATGAGGAAATTGCAGCACACCTCGATCACCTGGGAGAGCTGCAGAAGGCATGCAGCAGCCAGCAAACTCTCTATAGTGTCTTCCTTTAACTCAAGGATACCTGGGCAGTTTTCATTAAGGGAAAAAAAAAAAAAAAAAAAAAAAAAAAAAAAAAAAAAAAAAAAAAAAGGTTTTAAGCCATATCCCTTGTATTTTCATTATTTTAAAATTTGTTGCTCTTTGGCTTTTCTCTGAGATGTCCTGTGGTTCACAAATTCGTTTTCCTTTCTTAATGAAGGATTCTTTAAACAGATGTTTAACGTACAGGATTTGGTGGATTTTGAACATGATTGGGACATTTTTGTTAGAACTTTGACAGCTTTACATCTGTTGTGGATGGTAAAAAAAATAAAATAAAATTGGAATTAAGGGGAAAAACCTTTCCCAAAATGGGCCTGTGGAACCTGGCCTTGTGGAAGGTGTGAGGTTTGCAGATGGGTGTTTCTTAATCCCTTCCAATCCAGAGTATGAAAATTCATATACTAATTGTTACAAATACATATTATTGGGCTTTCACAAATATTAAGATAAATGCTATATGTATAATGTTGGAACAACTTTGCTATATGAATATAGGGGTTTTTTTTCACTGTTAACAAAACTTAAAAATAGTACTGGGAGAGCTGATATATAGTTATGCTTGTAATTGAACTGTCTGCTTAGTTAAGTTAAATATCCAGTGAACACATGATGAGAACCCTGCCACTGACACGTTAATTATCAGCACATACCATCTGTAGAAAGTATAGATTAAAGCCCAAACTAGAAGTGATAATGAGAAAGGACCAAAACCACAGCCAAGAAACACACATGTTTTAAAAAGGCAGACCCAAGGAGGGGCCACGCAAACTAGTTCCTAGAATAATATAAATTAGTTTGTGGAAAGGTATGAAGGGTCTATGAATATGCAACAGGCTGATGTAACAGAAAAGGTATTTAAGGGGTATCTCCAAAGATGATAGGTGTGCTCTTGACTGACTGTCAAGCATTCAGCTGTTTAACCCTTTGCTTTATCTCTATCTCCTATTATCTTTTTATTAAACCTTCTGAATTTTACCAGGAAATTAAACCCTGCTTTTTGCATTAATGAACAAAAATATGTGTAACATTTCTGTAAGAACTGTGAGAAGCTGGGAAGCAGCACTGGGGGCAGGGTTACCTGTGTAGGCGTAGCGCACCAGAGCCTTCAGTGCCTCGGGATCCACTCCCTCCATTTTGATCTCCTCCTGCTTTGCTTCCCGCACGTCGTTGGTGAACATCGCGGCAAAGTAATCAGAAACTGCGCTGAGAACCAGCCTGCAGGAGAGGCAGTGTGAGTGGGACAGCAAATTCCTTCATCTGTTGCATTGTGTCCCCACAGGCATGCAAGCCTTCCCATTTTAGGAAAGGGGTTTTATTGCATCGTGCGTTTTAGGAGTGGAGCTGAAGCCCAGAGCCGATAAGCCTCTCCGGTGGAAAGGCCGCTTGGGGAAGCTCAGGAGAAGCAGTCGAGCTCACACATGCACACACGGCATGTGGGCAGCTCAGCAAGGAGAGGCCAGAAGGCCTTGGCACTGGATCAGTTCCAGACAGGTTTATTTCCAGAAGCTGAAGGGGAATCCAGAGCAAAAAGCACAGGTACTGGTCTCAAGGTGAAGCATGAGCTTCAGCAGCCAAAGACCTTGAGGCACAGAGGTGGTGCAAAGGGCAGGTAAGGTCAGTGTCCTATAGGGACAACAGGGCTGGTAACCAGGGTCCCAAAACCAGTGGAGGCACAGAAGAAAGGAGAAACCAAAAGGCCTGGGGCATTAGGGAGAGGGGAAACCAGGGAAACCTTCACGTAGAGAGCACCACTGGGAAGTTCTCTGTCTCAGGCTGGGCAGGTGACTCTATGATTTGTCCTGCCAAAGCCAGACCTTAGGTATTATGTCAAGGGGCTGCAGGGACTCCACAGGGTTTCAGTTTCACCCGTGACTTTTAAGAAAGAAGCACCAGAACTTTCTGTCCTTCACTTATCGTAATTGGCCCTGTGCCAGCACAAGGGTACCAGCTGGATCTTTGCACTGTACCTCAACACTTGTAGCTGCTTCTATTGGGCAGCAAGCTAAAAAATACCCTCCTAAATTATTAAGTACATGAGAAAGAGCACAGAGGTGCTCAGGGCATTTTTCAGTGTGTCTTAGCAGGTGCAAAAGGGCTTCCTTGCACTGTACATGGCTTTTGCTTTTATTTTGTATCGCTTGTTATTTTCTACCTTAATTAAAATCTTTTTTTGCTTTTTCAAAACATGTCTGATCAAGATTTTGTGAAGCCATTTCCAGGAAGTTGCAGGTCAGCCCTCAGAGCTTGATACACATTTGTGGGGTTTATAACATGGTGGCCACCACACAGCCTGTATCACTCATCATCTCAATGTCAGGCAGAAAATCCTCCATTATTATGTTATAAATCGAGGGTACAACAGAAACGATTAGCATAGGATTCAAATCTTGCAGCAGTGAGCAGTGAAGTTAAAAGAGTAATTAGTAATCTAATTTTCTCCCAGAGTGCTTATCTGGGCCTCACTGATCTTGCTATACTTTGACAGCAGCAAGGAGAAAGGGTGGACAGTGCCAGTGGTTCAGATTTGAATTTCATTGTGGTTAAAATAATAGCTATGAAATATTTTATTTTATGTGATTTTGTTCCACATTAGCTGGAGTCCTAAATACAGTAACTCTTCATTCATAGCTAACCAGGGTATTCATAAACTGAGGCAGACTTTTGGCAATTCCGGGCATAAAGGACCTGGGAGCTGTACCTGTGGGCTGGAATCTTTTGGTCACCAGCGATCAGGAGCACGTCACAGAGCTGCTTCTGCTGCAGGTAATTCTCCATTTTGCGGAAGGTTTGCTCGGCGTGGTTCGTGGACTGGAAATACTCGTCAGAGCCATTGGTGCTCATCCCAAGGGAGCTGCTGGTGGTGGACAGCCTGCCAGGGACAAAGGCACTGAAGAACATAGCCTTAAAAATGCATTATAAACGCTGATTACCTTAATTTTTGTTCAAAAGGCAGCACAGAAATTTTTAAAATTATAGGTCTTACCATGCCTTCTTCCAGCTTTTTCTTTGGAATTTGGAAGTTTTAAACCATAAATCTGCACGTAAATGGTACTTGACTGCAATTGTGTGTGGTAAGTGGTGCTAGTGATTCCTGCTTCCATCAGTTTTGAGTGCATGGACTGTTTTCACAACACTGACATGATAAATGCTGCCTCCTGAGCACTCACAAAAAGAATCCTTAAAAAAAAAAAAAAGCTGTTTTCCTGGAAACTGATAGCTAAAAATACCTCTTGGTATGAAAAGCTGGATATTACATCTTTAGATCATATTTCTGATCTCTTCTTATTTTGTCCATTAAATTACTTGTCTCAGTAGTAATGAATTTAAAGACAGTTTAATGAGCACCATATAATTCTAGAGAAATTTCCAAATTAAAAGCTCATGGAATCTGTATGTTAAATGGACTTTAGAATCTGAATGTAAATAATGGAGATGAACTAATTTCTCTGCCTCTCACAGAAATGCACAATATAAATATATTCCTCCCACTCCAGAATTCTGTTAGCTTTCCACTCGTAGAAAGCCTATACTATTTTTTTGAAACATTATTCCTTACAGCCTTTAAATATGAATTTTGATGTTGATTGAAACACCTTTCTGACACTTCCTTAGAAAAATCTTTATATTCAATTGTTTTTAGTAAATAATAATGTATTTGTTGATACAAATGTGTATCACATACCTTGAAAATACTGCAATATTTAACATTATTTTAGCTAAAGATTATTTAGAAAAACATTTTCTCATTTTAACATCATATTTTTTAGCATCATATAGCACCTGTTGTTTTAAATTTCCAAGCCCATCTGGGAAATAATGACAGCTGGTTACCAAATTTCCTAGTTGTCTTTGATATGGTTAATGCAAATTCATAAATGATTAGGAGAGATAAGATCTCTTCATGAAATTAGCGTATTAAATTTAGCAGAATATTGGATTGCATCCACAATTTAACATCCAGTTCAGAAAAAAGAGAAATATAAAAGGATAAGTCAGGTCTAATTGGTTGTATCAAAAAATAGAGATGTTAGATCATGCATTTTCAAAGATCATACCTCATTATATAGCTCATAGAATTCAAGGGAAATAATTAAAAATCAAATTGTAATCTAAAATTGAATTGAGACACAGTGAGTTTCTATCCCCTTTGCAAAACATTTCTGTCTTTTTTCTAATTTCAATTCCATTTTGGTTAGCTTAGTTTAGATTTAAAGAAAAAAGGGGAAACCCAATTCACCTCTAATGTGTTTCCTTTGTCCTTTAGGACTTAAAAAAATGAATTTGTCTCAGTGTGTTTAATGACTCCACTTTCTTATTTGTTTTCATTCAATGCTTCCTAGACAATGACAACACTGCAAAATTGGATTATATGCTCGTTAGTTTTGTATCAGCTACTGGATGCCAAATTCATACTCTGGAACGTTTTGTTATTTACCTCCTAAGCGTCCTTTAATGTTTCTCAGAAAATTGTTTTTTGACAAAATCTTTTTTCCAGATTCAATAAATCCACTCTAAGTGTTGTATCACAGCGCATTGCACTTAGCCTTGATGTTTGAAGAAAAAACCTCAATACTGAACCATCCCTATTGTAAATAGACAGAATTGGTTGTCTGAAATAAATAATTCCCCATAACATGTATTTATTTGTGGCTAGGGAATCATTTCCAAGAGAGTGAAAGTCTAATTATTTAATTTAGTCTTGGGCACTTTTTTCAGAAGTTTAGCGGAGTCACATTTGACTACAGCATAATACCACTAACATAATTGATTATTTCAAAGACAAAGGTCTTCAGAGACTGAAAAATACTCGAAGCAAAAGCAAATTCTCCATTAAAATTAATAATATATTTTCTGGTTTATCTTCAGCAGCTGATTCAAAATGGTAGATATATTGTGGAAGGGAAAAATTAAATTCAAAGATAAATATTTATATTTTTTCCTTAGTGTATGTCTGTCAGACTCAAATATTGACCTTCAGAGTGTAGCACTGGGTAACAATGAACTAAAGAAGTCAGAGGTCAAAATATCCTAAAGGAAGGAGTCAGGCAAAGCCCCCTGGAGTCTGAGGTGGAATTCTGGCATAGGATGCTGAGGGTGTAGCAGAGATAAAGATCTGTTCCTATAAAACGTGCACAGGTTTGGACAAACAAAAGGTGAGTATTCAGGAATAAAAGTTTCCAAAAGTGCGTGTCAAGGAGGAATAATATCAATGATCTGATGTGAAGAATCAAGAACCCAAATTGTTTTATGTCATCTTTGTGTTGCTTTTCACCGGGATGAGGAGCTGTAATTAGTGTTCTTAATAATGGCTTAAAACGAGGATTAGCCTGGAGAGATAAATCTGTATTCAAATTATTCCAAAGTCACTGAGTTGTATGAATTTCATTTTAGGTAGAGTGCCAACTAAAACCTTTCCAGAGTTTTCCTGTAAGGATTTGTGAGGCATAGTCAAAATAAGGTCCCATATTTTAAAGGTAAAGTGGAATTTTGAAACAGACAATATAAACTGAAAACTGGAAGAAGTAATCAAAAAGCATTAAGTGTCTCAATAGCAAGAAGGACATAAATACGAGCCAGCATGGCTGGTCAAAATGAATCATGTCAGAACATTGTATTTTATTCTTTTTTTCTTTTTTTTAAAGGTACAAAAGCTTACTGGGAGAAAAACATGAATTGTCAGAAGTGATCTCACCTTTTGGATGACTTCTGACACTATTTCACATGGCATTTTCAAAATCGAGCTGGGGTGGCAGGTTTTAAGTGTAATAAATACAATAGATATGAATAACTTGTTTAGCCACGCTTGAATTCTGTCAGGGATTCAGTTCCAAAGGCAGACAATGTGCTGAGAGCACTCCAGGCAAATTCTACTCCTGATGCTGCTTCGTGATTTTATTACAGAAAATCAAGTGGTAAAAAGAGGGTTTAGTTGTTATTAATATTTAATTATTATTATGGGTATATCATAGCAAGACAAAAAGTTTTTTAGGAACAGGATTTAAATTCAGAGAGACATCTTTGCCCTTGTCCTCGTTAAACTTTAGAGAAATTTTTACTTTTCGAAGAGCTGCTTATACCTCTGTTCAAATAATTACCTGAATGAAACACAGCAGAGGAAATGACAGGTAACAGTGAGATTGTATTGGATCCTAAGAAAGCTGGGACTCAAAAATGGTGTGTGGAGGTAAAATTTCATCTTTTCTGTAATCAGAACTGATGTCATGAGTTTTGTGATTCATTCCAGGCCTACAATTCTTTAAATTTCTCATTTATGTTAAATTTATTTTCTGTCATAATGAAGAACACTTCACATTAATCAGCAGAGCAGTCTTCATTAATCAGAATATAAAGGATAAATCTACATTTTCTCATTATTTAATTAGAATGTGATAACACATAAATGACATTTATTTGCCATTTCCTTTGTAAAATTCAGTGTTTAATAAAAACTTATTCAGTGCATGTGTGGCCAAAACCAGGAGGCAAACCTTATGATAAGAAAGCTTAGAAGCATAATATTAAATGAAAACAAGGTGATTTATTGGAGTCTTTTAATTTTGTTGGTGTTGATGAGGCTATCATTTACATTGGTGACCATTTTTAATTTTTAACAATTTTCAATTTTTAACAATGAAGTTATAATTTTATGGTGACCGCTTCTCGAGTGTTTGTTGAATGTACCTGTTCAAGATGCTATGATGTTTGTGAAATTCAGTTTAATCAGGTTCACTTATTGGTGTCATTGAGAGATTTTGATTTAGGGCATCCTTCCCTGTGCACCATAAATCCTACCAGGCACCAGCAGCAAACTGGGAACCAGTGAGAGGCACCAGCATCCCCTGGATCTATCAGAACCTGGAGTTCAGGGGGGCTCCAGCTCTGTGGGGCACGGTGCCAAGGCGAAACTGCAACTCCACCAATTCAGTTTGTTTGTGCAGCAATATTTCCAGTGCAGCTCATCATTTTTCTTTTCTCTCTTTTGTTTTTTGCTTGTTTCAGAGAAGTGCAGCTCAGCCTCTTTCCCCAGACAGCTCCATCCTGCTCGGCCGTGTGAGCTCTGCCCCTCTGGCTGCTGGGCACTGGCAGGAAAATCTCTTTTCCTACAGAAATCTCAGCATGTCACAGGTAAACCCCAGCAGCCAGATGAGAAATAAAGATATTTCAGTTGGGAAGCCATTTCTGAACACGGATAAAATAAGGATAAAGTTGATGTGCTTGCATTAATTGATGCTGATAAAATTGTAGCACATCAGTAACTGTCCCAGCCTCTGCCTTGACATTTCTGCTGCAGTCATGTTCTTTGTTTCTTTTTAATTCTTTATTGTGAAATTTTTAGGGTATGGGTGAAAACATTTGTCTTAAAAGCGTACAGGAAATTTTGATGGCTGATGAGGTCATAACATTAACATGAGGTTTGTAATAATGATAGAAAATGATGTAACAAATGAAGAAATAATTAATTAATATTTATAGTTCAGTTAATGGAGAAACTCCTGAAAGCTCTGACAATTCCTTTTGAACTTGGAGCCCTTTAAACTTCTGGTTTTAGCTTTTTTTTTTTTTTCCTTTTCTCCTTTTTTTTTTTTTTTTTCCTTTTTTTTTCTTTTTTTTAGGGTTAACAAAAACCTCTCGGTGTTAGTTAAAGTAGCTTTTCCCATTTGGGATTGCAAGTGTAAATGTGTGTATCATTAACTGCAGGAACTTCAGCATTTTGATTAGTTTTGACTGAAACCATTTTGGCTAGTTCCAGTCTTGCTCTTCCCCCAGACATGACGATGTACAGACAGATGTCATCATGACTCATCTCAGGATGAATTTGAGTTATGATATTTTGAATTCTCCTAGGAATAGAAATCAGGGATTTTTTAGAGTAATTCCACTGGAAAATGGAAGCTGCACCCTAACTGCAGAGCCCCTGAGCGCTTTGTACCTTCTCTCAGCTGTGGCCACATTGTATTTTGAGGAAGATGAGTCAATCCAAACACTCTCTTCAGTCAGCTGTTTCCCTCTGGAAATTTTATTTTTATTCTTTTTTAGCAGAGGAATTACCTCTGTTAAAAATTATTTTCCAGTCTCTGCAGATTAGTGTGTGAATTCTCTTGATTGTTGATCCTTTTCTAGTTTTTCTGCTGTTGGAAGACCTCGTGTCTACAGAAGGGTTTTATGCAGATAATTGAGAAATGGAATAATCCTACATACATAGAAAGGAGTTTCTTTTCCTGAACATAAAACTTTGCTATAAACATTCTGATGCATGACCTAAAAACACTTATTTCTGTAGCATAGAAATTGGAGATGTAGCAATACCTAATCAGCCTGGAGAGAACACTGCCTGTGCAGCCTGAGTGTTTTTTTTAATAGATATGTGTCTACATTCAGGGATGAAGTGTTACAGTCAAATAATTTCAACTAATGCCAGTTTAAATCACCATTCAAGAACACTGTCCTCCAGGAAAACTAACACTAACGTCATTTACAGCATGTAATAAAGAATAACTGAGTGAAACCTTCCTGGTAAGACGATAGGTCTATTTTATGTATTATCATCTTGAAATTATCCTTTGTTCTGATAATGCCAAGTGGTCACTGCAATGCATTAATTCCAAACTCACATTTGTAGTTCATTATTGTGTTGGAGGGAAATTAAAAGTGCAAGAGAAACTCAAGGAGGCTGAGTACTTCTTGCTCAACTTCCTGGGAGCAAGTGATAATCTTTCTTAAGAACAAAAAGTTATGTGACCAGAAGGCATGATATAGCACGAGTCTGAGCTGTCAGAATGTACAAAATGTAAAATAATGGTTTAATGCTGGATCTGGGCCTGTGGCATTTTTCTTTAGAGGACATAGAAAACAAAATACAGGCCAATGGCAAAAAGCCTTGGTTTTCACTCCAAGCAAAGCTTTTGCCAGATGAAGCTAATTAACTCCGTGTTTGTTCCTTCATTAAGCACTTCTCAGAAAGACTCCTGATGGGAGAGAGTGTGAGGAAGAAGACCCTGCTTTATGCTATCCCTTTTGACTATTATTGGGAAAAGTGGAGCAGAGAGGAGCAAGGGGGATACAAGTACAAGGAAAAAAAAAAAAAAAAAAAAAAAAAAAAAAAAAAAAAAAAAAAAAGTGAGGTGGTTGTGCCTCCAGTGAGCAGAGCTTTGAAAAGGTAGAGAGTGACAGTCTCAATAGCAATTATCCCTGCCCCTACCAATCTGAGCCTTGCCTTGCAGCTCATCAGATATGGATACAGCTGGGAGATTTTTTAGGATATCTTGATTTATTAAACCTCAAACCACTACCATAATACCTTCATATGTGTTTCTCTTTTCTTTTTTGCTTTTCATCAAAGGAAAAGGGACACTATTCTTGGACTTCTTATGACCATGACATTTTTTATATTCTTCCTTTCCTATTTAATTGGATCCTAACTAAAAAATAACAAGACTTATCACATTTTCCCATTCAAGTGAAACATGATCCCCTAGATGAAGGCACCACTTCGAATTTCATTTTGCTACATGAGACACCCCCAGTCATGTAACAGTCTCCAGGCTTGTTCCAAAATATCTCCTGACCTGATTCAGCTGATCTGCTGGATATCTCATTCAAAGCTAAACACTGCTGCAACAGGGAGAAAATGTGTGATTTTTAACCTATTTAGCCAGAGTGCCTTGTCATAATTACAGATTTATTCGAAATGACGGAGAGAGGATGCGGATAAAGGTCTGGCCAGCCTCACAGGTAGAAATCACAGATGAGAAGTAGACTGAAGTTTTCTATTCTGTTTGAAGGTTTTGTAAGCTTCATAAATTTATCTGTGATCGATTGTCTCCTTCTCTTCATTGTTCAATTACACCCCGTGTTAAAGTTTCCCTGTGTTAAAGCCAAATATTTCTACATGTCTCTAGGTACAGATATGCTGATACCAAAGTACTCTCCAGCCAGTTGTTATCTTCTGAGCTTCTGTGTCAGAAAATATAACTCAAACCTAGGTCTAGAAAGGAATTCAAATAATTTAACCTGCTGCATTCATTTCTGGCTCAATTGAGGGCATTTTCTTTCAAGTCAGTACAACCAAACCAGCATGTTGTGAATAACATTCCATACCTAGTGTAAGGAAATTTGAATGTTATAAATTCTGTAGGCTGTTGTGCTTTACCTCCTATTCTTACCTTTGGTCACTACCTTGCACTTTCAACACGTGAGAAATACTTCAGCATTTATTATTATGTGCATCATTGCCAATGTCAGAAACTAACACGCACTGAACATCGCCTGTGCAGAAAGGAAGGGAGATGAGGCAGCACCTTACAGGAATTCTTTAGTGGGGAAACCTCTGCTCATGAGCTCACAGCACCTTTGTAAGACAGAGAGAGAACTGTCTTTACAACATTTACAGACAGAACATTAAGTCTGCTTCAATTTGACAGTATCGGGTGTATTTAACAGTATTTCTGACAATCTGGCTTAATAAAACCTGTTCTCTCGATGCCATTAGTGATTTGGCATTTATCTGGACAGATAATAGTGATAACTTTCTCCAACAAGTCAAGGTCTGTGTCAGCCTCTCTCGCTGTAATTGAATCAGAATGAAAACACGAAATCTAAATAAATGTAGTGCATTAAATCAAAGGAAAAAGAAAGGCAAAAAGTGTGCAACTGATATGAACTGTGAAAAATACTGCTTATGTTATTATTATGACAGGGTTGTGGGGTTTTGTTTTTGTTTTTTTTTCCTGGAGTGCCAGTAGGTATTCCCTAGGCTGGAACTTGCCTTGTAATGTGAGTGTACAAAACATCACACAGTGATTTTATTGCATTTATTCAATAAAATATTATCCTGCCCATCCTGACTTTGTTGATTTATTAATTGTTAAATTACTTGTGTTAAGGTCAGGTTAGATTCACTTTAACACCAAGCGAAAAAGTGTAAGGAAATTTTAAACAGCTGAGGTGTAATTAGGCTCCATTTGAATGAGGCAGTGAGAGGCACATTTGGGCTCTCCTGCTTTGTGGCATCCCATGGGAGCTTTCTCCCAAGCAACTTTACTGGCATTTTGTACCACTCCAGCTACCCAACATCTCTTTTTTAGCAGAAATTGGGATCCTTTAAGCGAATGAAGCAAATTAAGGCAAAAGAAATTAGTCCTGACTTTACAGCCTTGTCCTTTCTGTGCTTATCTCACCGGTTCGTTGCGTTCTGGTTGAACAGCCTGGCTCCTGCAGGATCACCAGCTGGAACTTCCCAGGAAGTTGTCTTGCTCTGCTCCTAAATCCCCTATGACAGGCTGCACCGGGAGACTGCACTGCCTGCACAGCTGGGGGATTTTAGTAGGTCAGAAGCCCATCCTAGACCACTGCACCAACACACAGAACAGGGTGGGGGTAAGGAATGGCACAGGAGGGAATTTCTGCCTTTAGGCATAGTTTTGCACAAGCTGAATGATGAGCTGGAGAGAATCTTTTTGTAAGTGACTTTTGTGAGAATATAGAGTCATGGCCCAGAACCAGCATTTCTGTCATTAAATTATCAATATATACCTGCTATAAATGTGATAGAGCACCCCAGTTTTTGTTCAGAGTATATATTTACTCTCTGCCCTGCTCAAAAGGGTGGCCAGGAGTGGTGGCACCAGAGCTTCTCTCCTTTGCCTTTTCACTGAGGAAATGACAAAGGCAAAGCTCCTGCTCTACAGAGATGAATGTCTAAAACATGAACCCCAGTGGATCAAAACTGAAGGCAATTTTTGAACAAATATTCCATAATCAGAGCTTTTGATCTGGTGGTCATGACAGAGAGGGAGAGCACGAGCTCCCACCAAAGATGTGGAGCATGCCCAATATAAAATTACTGATATATTTTTGCCTGCATGTGTGTGCGTGTATGCATCTCTATTTCTTCACATTCTGCGGCGTTCTGAAGTGGTCTGACATGGAGACAGAGCTTTCCTGAGCATCTGTGCTAAATGAGCACTGTAAAAGAGGTTTCCCTAGCAACTCAAACCATATGTAATAGCTTAAAATAGCTTTTCTCCAACTCCTAGGATTACTTAGCGGTTTGCTCACAATTTCCATTTAAATCAAGGTATATTTGCCCAGTTCAAAAAGGTTCTTCATTCTCTCAACTCCTATTAAAATTGGGTTTGAAAATGTTTGAAAATGCTCATTTCTCGGCAGAATGCCTCCCTTCCTCTTGACTTGCAACTTATCAGGTAAACTGAAGCATGGAAAAGGATGACAGTGGCTCTCCACTATCCCAAATGTATTGCCTTTGTTTGCTGTTCAAAACATTTTATTGGAAGTCTACTCATTGTAATGGGAAGTTCTGGCAGACTTTGATTTCTGTGAGGCCAGTACAATGAGAAGATAAACTGCAACTATGCAATGTAAAGGATTCAGGTACATAGTGTACCTGAATTCCGCTTTTCATTGCAAAGCTGTTTGCAGGCAAATCTGGATGTTTGAAAACCCTGCTTAGTTCCTGTTGTGTCCCCAGGAAAATGCTCTTTTACATGAGTCATCTGCGATACCAAGAGGCTGGGTGATTGCTCTGAGGTAGTAAAAGAAAGAGGCAACAAACCTGAGACATAACTCATAGACTGATTTTTCAGATCCTAGTCATGAAGCTAAAAATTTAAGCTGAGAGCATTTGAATTTGATTAAATCAAATGTTAAAATCCAGGTAAGAAATCTGGATTCATGTCCCAAGGTTTTCAAAATATGTACAACAAAACTGAAGGAAGGTCCAAGTATCAGCCATTGCTTTCTTTTCCACTAAAAAATATTTGTTTGGCCTAAGTGGGTTTTAGTGGAGAATGTGATGAGGCAAACTTTTTATCCTGTAAAACAGCATGAGAATACAATGCCTATTTCCTGACAAAACACTTTGAAACTGTATTAATTTAGACACTCTAGCATGAATGAAGGCATATTCCTTCAAATACTTTTAGTTATCCTCTTGTTCCCTGCAAGCAGCAGACAGGGTTTAGTGAAATATCCTGACTTGTCACATAGGGTAGAAACAATTACTACAATGAAATCAAAGATGTTTTAAGCTAAGAATTATTGGATGGGCAGAATTTTTGTAAAGAGCCAGGATCTCTCGTCTTGTTCTAGCAATTTTAATTTGCTTTGAATTGGATTTTGACTACTAAGCATTTGCTTGAAAAAGAAGGAAAGGAGGTGGTCTGGGAGCAGATTTGCTGTGACAGCAGGGTGGGAATTTCCAGTGCTGGTGTTTCTGTTGATGGAGTCACTGAGGGTGAATCTGATCTCACAGAGGAATAAATTTGGTTACAACTTTGCTTTAGAGATTATTTTCTTGGCCTTTATATCTTATACTTATCTTCAGTTCTTTCTGTGTATCCCCACAGTACTTCAGCTTCATTTTTTAAATCTTTTATTCTGCACACCAACAGGTACACAACAAACAAGCCACAGTCTCATTTAATTGCCTGATATAATCATTCTCTAAGTACATTAGGCAATTATTTTATTCTAGCAGAGTGAAAGGAGCTAAACCAAACTGCTCTAGTTCAGTTGTGCAAATTTAGCTGTTTGATTACAACAAACAAATCCTTTTTTTTTTTCTTTTTTTTCTTTTTTTTAATGTGTAGGTTTTTAGTAATTTTCCTTTACTAAATTCTAAACTCCTTTCCTTTACTAATTACTAAACTCCAAAGTCAACATTTCAGCCACAAACCAAGGGTGAAAATAAATACTTTCTTTCTTTTAGGATCCTGTCCTAAAACAAAGCAAAACCTTCTCCCCCTTTTCCCCAAATGTTTCACCAGGCACCTGATTTCTTGTTGATCTTTCAGTTGCATAATCTCAGTGTGTCAGTAAAAACTGCTCTGCAATGGGCACGTGTGTTTAATCATCTCCTTAACTTTTTTTTCTGGAGACATTAAGAAGTGATTTTAAGAACAGTAATAACTCTTTAAAAAGTCATTTAACAGCTGTCTTTGCTGAGAGTGAGCTCTGAGGAGTGAAAATGAGAAGATAATTGAATCATAAAAAAATTGTTTTGAAATGACTGGAATTGTCCTAGATTCTTAAATTACTATTAAATGGCACTTTTTTTTCCCTTGCCTGTAATAACTCATCTTTGAAAGCTAGGCTTGTAAAATGTAGGCCTGTAAAATATTGTGTGTTTTTCTAGTAAGTCAGATTATTCCTCATTATAGACTTCCTGGTGGGTAGACAGGGTTAGACTTGATGACATCCAGAGCCCCTTTTCAGCTTAAAGTTTCCTATGATTCTATTTATCTAGCTATGAAAACAAAAAAAAAAACAAAAACAAAACAAAAAAAAAAAAAAAAAAAAAAATCCAGTCCTTCCACAGGGTTAATATAAAATTAATTTCAAAACACAATTCTACTCATTCCTTTCATCTTTAATAACTTTTTTAATCTGCTTCAATACCCCATATTTTTGCTTTTTCAAATTCTTCAGATGTCATAATAGAAGGTAAGAGTAGAAATACATCTTACCAAGGATGCCTTTGAGACATTTTGATATGAATTTCTGTTCCAAAAGCTCTTGTATGAGGTCACAGAACTTTTTTTTTACTGAGAATTAACTCATTGGCCACTGTTTAGTGCACTTGCACTTGGCCTCAAAGGGCCTGTCCCTCTTTGTGAATTATCAACTGCTGGGGAAAAAAAAGCTGATTTTCCTCTTAGATTTTAATCCTTCATCAGATACCTCTTACTATAACTTCATAGGTGTTCCTCACTTAGCAAAAATTAGATATCAAATTTTCTTGGTTACCCTCATCTACCATATTTCAACCAGCCGTGAGTGAATTTCCATAAGATGCTATCACTTCTGAATCCTCTCATATCAGCTACAAACATCTTAAAAATCTAGTTTCAAACTAATATTTTGACCTTCAGCTAAAGACCATTGTTAGAAGAAAATTAGGTTTTGCTTGTCCCTGAGGTAACAAGGAAACATTTTGGTTATCCATTGCAGGTTTACAGAAAATTGTCTTTTTAAAACTTATTGCTGGAATTGATATTAAATTGTTATAAAAGCTAAAGAAACCGAAAACTTCTCCACAAGACACAAACATAATTTCTTTTCCTTGTTGCTACTTCTTGCCAAATTATACAGTGTAGAATTCATATAATTGTTATTCCTAAGCACTTAGAAATAAAACTTAAGTCAACAAGAATTTGCCAAGAATAACATGTCAAAGTAGACTGACGTGCCTCATTAACAGGTTTTACTAGAAATTATGGAGAACAGAGAAGAAACAGTTCTCATGTATACCTTGAACATCAGAGTATTATTTTTCAGTGTGTTATTTCAGATAGTGCAAAGTTCAGCCTCAAGGACTGTCTGGAGTAACCCATTTTGGAACAACCATAAAACTGGTTTGAAATCATTCTATTAAGTTAGCAAAGGTTTACTGACGAATAGGAAAGTAAATCAAACTGGGTTTCTAAGGAACTTAGCACTGAAGTTTTTTTATAACTTCTTATGAATTTTCTGAATTACTTATAAAAATAAAGATAAATATTTGATATTATATATTACAATTGGAGATGGTGCCAAGCTGAGAAGAGCTGCAGGGATGGTGGGGTATTAGATCAGAACTGAATGTTAGATCACTAAATCAGGGTTATAAAATCAGAACTGAATACTAGCTCAGCCAGTTGGAGCCATTATCTGATAAACACAAGATGGAATTTGTGCAAAGAACTGGTTTTAGGAACAAATAACTGCAAAGACCAACAGATGGTTTGGGAACAGGTCTCTGGTGCAGAGGCAGGAGTTTCACATGAATCACAATGCAGGCATGAGCAACAGCACCATGTTGTTGATAAAGAAAAACAGCTACTGAGAACATTCAAACAGATTTGAGTCAGGATGGCACAGAAGGAATCCAGCTCTCCACTAGAACTGCCAGACCCCCACAGGAGCACATCCAGGTCTGGCCTCTGAGCTGAAAGTCCAGACAGACCTGCTGGAGACAGGCAGGACAGCAAGGAAATGACAGCTGTCAGGACAGGAATTCTGAGACAAGACCGCGAGAATTGCGGCTCTTCAGACTTACAGCAGTTTTCAAATGTAAACAAAGGCTGTAAAGAAGAAGAGTGTGTCAATAAGAAGAATAAGCAGAACAATATGCTGCCTATATTGATGAGGGAAGACCAAGGCATTAATGAGCTTAAATTGTACTGTAGACAAGCAAGGAAGCACCTAAACCTAGCTGGTCCAGCTTTGTCACAGAAGGATTGAAATGCTGCCTGACTGCATGCCCAGCGTTCTTTATCACCCTTCTAAAACACTCATTTCTTAAATTTAAGGAATTTTGGAAGTTTTTTTCCAAAATGCTGGAGGCTCAGTGAAAACAAACTGGAGTAGTTCTGTTTCAAAAATAAAGACTGCTGTGATGTGAGATTAGGAGATGTCATTTCTAAACTTTACCTTCGGCATTAGAGATTGTTCATGGAACTGAATCCTTACCCAGGACAGTGGAGCGGTGTTGTGATGTATCCCCCTGAATGCAGCCTTTTATCACCTTCTCTGCACAGGGCACACCACAGCCCTCCCTTTCACTGCTGCCTTGGGATCCAATATCAGTCATTCCTGTGCTCCACTTTTTATTTGGGTACCCAGAACTTTGCTCGCAGTGCCAAAAGCCCTCTCAATCTGGTTTGTCCAGTGGTTTCACAGAATAACCCATATGTTCCGTTTTCACCAGGGTAATTATCACCTGTTTTCTTTTTCTATATCTCACACTGGAATGGGAGCCAAGGCTCTCATCTCTCACTGGAGCTAAAAGCAGAACTCGAGGGAAAACACTCAGGTAAGAGAAAACCTCTGAAACAGTCATGTACGTGTGTGTGTTAATATGTATGCCAGAGATAGTGAAGAAAATAATCAGGTAATTATTTCCATGCGTCTTCCAAAACTGAAAAAAAAAAAAAAAAAGAAAAAAAGAAAAAAGGTGATTTTTCAAGTCTGAAGATGAAATATCAAAATAACTGTACATCAAAAATAGCCACCACAGAAAAGGATTGCCTTTAGGAGGATGCACGTCCCATGAATCTGTTTCCATGAGCATCACTGATGACTGGATCACGACAGCAAAAGATTCCATTAAAATGAATTAGAAATATATTTTGCCTCATGTGAGAAATTAGAAAACATTTGTCCCTAGCAAAACTAGAATCTCAAACTAGAGTTTGTCAGCAATTTTTCAGCCACATAATTAGGGAAAAAAAAAAAAATGCAGAAGAGAAAGATGATGAATGGATGCTACATTTGCTATTGGAATCTAAGTGCCTTTGGGCAACTAGGAAATACTTAACCAGTACACATGGTCTGCAGTAGCACACTTGTGGATTCAGAGGCCTGGCAGGCATGCAGGAATGGATGTGGTAATGTGGCATAATGTTAATAAATGCTGGGCACAGTGCTCTCATGGAGAAGTCAATATCTGTGAGTCCAGAACTTATTAAGGGAAGTAATTGCAGTGATTTAATATCAAAGTTCTTTTTTTGGGAGGCTTCAGTGCTTTGTCAGTCTGTGTGTGCACACACATGGGTGTGGTCATGGGGTGCACACGCAGTTTCTGTTGATTGTCAAAATCTAATAATCAAATCCTCCCAGTGTGTGCTGATGTGTCTGGATCACTGCCACACCACTTTCTTTGAAAGAAATGGAAATGCTTCCTGCCCCCCCTGGCAGAGGACCCTGAACCTCACGAGATTCCAGACAGGAGAGGATAGATAAGGGATGTCCTAAACAGCTCAAGTGCTCAGCTCCCCCCAGCCCTGCCTGCAGAACTAGCAGCTACCCACAGGTTATTTCCCGTGCCTTCTTACAGAGCTCACTCCAGCTCCCTCTTTAAGCCAAACCTGAAATCTCTGAAGGTGTTTGCTTTTCCTTGGCATGGCCATATTCCACAGGTTCAGCTTGCTGATCACCCTAGTAATACCAGAAAATTCTAAATTGGGAAATACACTCTACAAATAGAATATCTTGGTGGCTATGCAAACTTTAGCTAGTTTCTCCTTCTGGGACCTTGAATGAGGTCCCAGTCCTCGTTCAAGGAGCAGACTGGTGAGAATCATATCAGGTCAGTAAATACAGGTTGTCCACTGTTCAATTTTTTTTTCCCCCAAACTGCAGATGTAACTTCCACAAGGATCTTAGAGCAGCAGGTCAAGGCCCATCATCTCAGATGCCCCTAGGAGGCTTTTTGAGCAGGTGCCCTGAGCAGCATTGGACCTGACAGTCCCCAGGATGCTGAGAGATTTTCCTTACCCTTGTGCCAACAAGCCATTTGTTTATGGCTCAGAATGTATTGGCTAACCACTCATTAGCTGGTTATATTTAGGACAAAATTAATGAGTTTTAGTCACTTGAGCCTCATTTACTTTGTTGCTTATCATGGGCCATAATTCAAGAGCAAGCACCTGGATCAGAAGGGTTTCTTCAAGTCTTGCACTATTTAATTTGGGGACAGGAATACCAAAATGGATTGAAGAAAGCAAAAATAAATGTATTAATGATCATGTATTCCAAATGGAACTTTTGCATTGTTTTTGCATTGTTTTTGCATTTCCAAAGTTTTCCATGGGAAGCATTAAACTCCTGGTAGAAACTGCTTTCATGTTCTGCTCAAGGTTGAGGTATTGGCCAGATTCTCTCTCCTTTTCTACTATTTTGGATGCCCATGTGACACTCAACAGTCCTCTTTTAGATCCACACAAAAATGGGACTTCTCCAGGCAGAGGGAAATCCACTGGTTTAGAAACAGCTGCTCTGAAGGCACGGTCCTTTTGGGGTCTAAAAGGAAAACTTCTCTTTGGTGTGCTCAGGTGTGGGTGTGAAATTTGGCTGCAATACCTGCACAGCTCCTGCTGTGGCCTTAGCAGTGTGAGAACATGGGCTCAGGGGATCCTGCAAACACCTGATTTTTATGTGTTAATTAACAGAAGAGCCCCCTGATTAGCATTGATTTGGACTATCTGGAACTTCTAAAGGAAAAGGAGACCCTCAATGATTTAAAGGTGTGATTTCAAAGATGAGACAGTGTTTTGAAGAGATGAAAATACATCCAGATTTGGATATCTACATCCTAGATTTAGGCAGATGTAGATATATAAGACTGCTTCTCCTTATTTCTTCTCAGTAGCTCATTTCTACCCAGCCAATTGATGTAATAATTAATGTGTGGCCCTGTGCTGGATGCTGTAGGGGAAGGGAACAGTATTTTACTTAATGATTTCTGTTGATACATATTTAAGAAATTTACATTGTTCGTAACCATCAGTTTTATTTTTCTTTAAATAAATTTTAATTATAGAGAAAGTCATAGTCATTAATTACTTTATAAACAATCTATTGCCAATTCAGCTTTTTAAAATGTATGTTAACATAGATTTTTTTAATCTACAATATACAATCATGGTTTTTTACTGAAATCTTAAGGAAACCCACTTATTTGACTATAACAGTATATGATATATACAGTTCCAAAGGAATCCTAAAAGCTGCAACTTTAAACAGCTCAAAAGCAGGATCTAAATTGGAACATATATGAAGGTACAAAACTTCAGGAGGTCTTATCAGAAACTTTATATATAGCTGGAGAAAATGTCACATTTTATTTTAGAAGGCAGGGGTTTATTACCTCCCAAACTGAACTGATTGGGCTTTTTTCACCTCCTTCTTCACATGGTGTAGAATCTTATTTGGATGGACAGG
>JANEHK010000051.1:4063427-4125399 GCA_025960845.1 Tachycineta bicolor
GAGAGAGCCTGGGCCGGCCGAGCCCCTTTCCCCCGCTGCCCGCACAGGGAAGAGGAGCGGCTGCAGTTCGGCAGCGCCAGCCACGTGCTCAGACTGCGGCAGAAGGGGCCAAAACATGGCCCAGCTTAATTGCTGCTGGCAGCAGAGAAAGAAAGCCTGCAGCTTCATAACAACTCTGAGCCGAGCTGCCCTGGAGGAGACCGAGGGGTGGAAAAAGGACATCTCCAGCTTCCTCCATCAGCACAGCTTTGTGTTTTCTTCAGCCTCATGCAGCCTGGGGCCTGCATGTGGCCCTTGCCACATGCATTCCTAGCAACATGGAGCTTTTAAAGCACAACTCTCCCTTAAAAGAGAGAAGAAAAAGACAGAGAGTACATGGAACAGACACCGAATGAAGTCAGTTAGATGAGAAGTGAAAGAACTAATAATATTAGAATAGGATTGAAGAAGTGGACATTTTTAACCAGACTTCTCTAAGGTAAACTATGGAGAAATGAACTGTTCTTTGTAGCATCTTAGTGTTGTTGGGGAGAACGCTAATTCTAAGCAAAATTGAGAACTGATGTAATTGAGATTTATTTGGGAACTTTAAAGCTCCTGCTCCTGGGTTAAAAGAAGGTCTCAGCCTTTGAGACAAAGATGATTTTATACTAGAAGAAGTATTCATAAATAGTACTCGAGATACACTGAGAAGATTTGCTGATGGAACATCACAGTCTGTGAAAACTCCGGGCGGCAGCAGATGTGTGACATTGGGAGCACTGGACTATTTTGTCTTGTGGCAAACGTCTTCATAAAAAATCTTAGAGAGACTCTTCTCCTAAGTAATGAGTGATTATGCCTAAATAGTGAAACTGACTGAAAATCACAAGTTATGTCTCTCTATGTTGTAGAGAATAGTTTGTAGGAGGAGAGAAGTGTGTTTTAAAGTGTCATTCTGGTTTAGGTTAGATCTTTTTTTATCAGGGTTTTTGTGTTTTTTTTTTTCTTTTTTTCTCATTCTTTTAGTATGTGTTAATAAAATTATTTTTGTTCATTTTTAAGCTTAAGCCTTCTTTGTTGTTTGGGGTTTTTTTCTCCTAATCCCTCCCTCTCACAGAAAGATAATAAATACTAAAACCCTACATTAATTAGTGTTTCCGCCCAGTTTTATTAAATTAGAACCATTACAAACTCCCAGTTACTACTGTTGGATATGAAGGAGTATGGAAAGGATCTGGCATACCCTCAGCAGAGCCCAGTGTGTTGATTTGACACTTGTCAGTACAGCTCTGTATCATTTGCCATCAGAAAGCCTTGGCAGAACAAGGACTTATGCCCAAGGTCAGTCTTCTCTGGGAAGAATTTTTTTTTTTTATGGAATTCTTTTTCCTTGTCTCTTACAAAGTAATAAATGGCACCTTTAATTGCAGGAGAGGGGAATCCTGGAGGCAGCAATATTCCTGTGCATTGTCGAATGTAATGCTTCTCAGAGGTATTTAGGTTTTAATCCCACAAATGTATTCTGAGGCTCATGAAAGGTGCTGTGTGTCAATAAAGCCCCTTAAAATATGTAGTCCTGCATCACTCCTGAACCCCTGACTTCAGGGGTTGGAGAGCTCTTCAGTTATTCCTGGGAAATTGAGCAACCGGAGGCAGGTGTTGGAGAGGTCAGAGACAATTGTTTTGTGGCTTCTCTGACTTGCAATGCACAATTTGATTGGAACACAGACACACAGCCAAGCTACCAACAGCTGGTTTTGAGTTTTTTGTGGGATTTTTGGTTTGGTGTTTTTTTGTTTTGTTGTTTTTTTGTTTTGTTTTGTTTTGTGGTTTTTGTTTGTTTGTTTGGTTGGTTTTTTTGTTTGTTTGTTTTGTTTTTTGGTGGTTTTTTTGGGGGGGGCAGGGGCTGGTGATTTTTTTTATGTTGTTGTTTTTTGCTTCTGCAAGGGGGCAAAGAGGAATTCTGGAACAACAGCTGCTTTGCCTTTACATCAACAAGAGAACAGTGCCATTTTTTACAAGTTGAGGATCTTACTGCTGGGGTTCGGTAGCACAATAATCCATCAACATTTTCCCTGCCTTCAGTTTCCCTCCCAGTTGTCATCACTTTTCCTACCAATTTTCCCAGAGGTTTACCCCTCCTTTGTGATTCTGTAAGAATGCAGGGGACAGAATAATTTTTACAATCATATATTCAAAAGTGTCATAGTCAAAGCTCATCTGAAAAACTGCTGTGGACCAATATCCTTGTCAGCAACCTGTCCCCAGCATCCTGACACCATTCCTTTGCTTGTGTCGCCTGTAAAAGCACACAATAACTCAATTTTTACTTTGACAAAAAGCCATCCAAATCCACACCACAATATTATTGTTGTTCAGCCTGGCTATAGCTGCTGTCAGCTGCCAAAACACCTTGAGGCTGCACTTTCACTGGCCCAGAATATAAGAGTACAAAACTACGTTTAGAACACTCAAGTCCTAGCCTTCTCATGCGGGGGGGGAAAAAAAAAAAAACCAAAACCCACACAAAAAAACAACTTTGGTTCTTTCATGTTTGTAATTTTTAGAGCAGAGAGACTCAGCATTTCTATTTCAGTCTGCAAGGAATTTTTAGTAAGTGTTTTCATATTTTCTGGGGGAAGAAATAGATTTACATGTGAGTAAGATGAAATCTGGGAATTTATAAGAAAATACAATAAATATGTTTTATCTTCATATCTATTCATTAAAAATAAACAAGGTACTGAACAACATAGTGATTATATTTGCAAGTGATCATAAATTTCAGAGAGAGAGGAATGGCATGAAACCTCTGGAAAACACAGGTTTCTGAATCTAACATACGATACTCTGAGACAAAGCTTATTAATGACAGATTCCCAAAGGACCAGAGATACACAATTTGCTGAAGAGAAACAGAAGTACAGAAACCAACATATTAAATCTGACTATTTAGCATAAAATGTTTGAAAAAATCCAGTTATGGCCTAGGGAAGGGGTGTGGTTGAGAATATCACCTCCTTTTTAGCATAGATTATGCTGTTTTAATTTTTTTCAGAACTCACCAACAATCTTATTTGATACAGTTCCTTATCTCTCAATCTTAAGCCTGAGTTTTGCTGTGGTTTGTGCCACCCCAAACCCCAAGGATGTGGGAGGAATTCCTGTTGGTGTGACAGAGTTTCAGTGTTAAAAGCTGCAGACAAAAAAATTTAAATCTCTTTTCAGTTTCCCAGCTCAGTTTTTGGGATGCTTGAGTGGGATGCAGGCGGTCAATCCTGCCTGGATGGAAGGTGGGAACTCTCCCGCCCTGAGGAGCTGAGCAGGAATTTCTGGTCCTTGGGTGATGATGTCAAGTGGCACCATTTCCTGCAAGGTTCTCTGGTGAGCTGTAGAAATCCATGCAGGACAGAAACACCCATCACTGCTGGGTGCTTGTGCTCTGATGAGATCTGGCAAAGGAAAGTGGCCCTTTTCTCTTTGATTAAGGAAGATACTTGCAGCTGCATACATTAGCCATAGAAATTCTATAGCAAAGATAGCTCTGCTGTAATAAATCAAATCATATTGCAAGTACACTACCAGGAAGCTGTTTCAGGAGAAATTAGGGCTAGCAGAGCTCCTGAAATTAAGCTTCTGCTGAAATAAATTGGTAATATCTAACTAATATAGTTCAGCATATGTCACAAAATGAGAGAGGTGCTCTTGGCTGATTGTGTCAATGTAAAAGGCTGTTTTCATCAAATCATTTTGAGGTCTCAATTTCGACATCAGGAGTTATAAAGAATTTTAACTTTACTTTGGAACACATATTGTTTGGCACACCTGGATTGATAGTGTGTGGCATTAATTTCCCAAATTAATTTACTGCTCATATACTTGTTAGTGAGTGCCTTATGGCTTTACACTTTCTTGAACAGTTAGGAATATCGGATGCTATTACCATTTTCATGTAAAATTCAATTTTCTTTTAAGAACTGAGTCAGTAAATGTGCTTGTGCTAATGTGGAATTAGTGACTGCAGGAAAAACATAACTCCCAAATTCCACTGCTCTAAAATGCTCCATTCAGCTAACCATGGAAACATGCAGAAAAGCCTTGGACATGGGATTGCTTTTTAATCACTGCCAGCAGTTGATTATATTAGTGCTTTATTTCATAATTTTATGTGTCATGTTAATGAAAATGTTATGGGAGAAAGCAGTGGGAAAAGAAAAGCTATTTGCCTCTCCTTACTTAATAACTGCTTCTTGCTGCTCCATCGAGGTGGTTTTTCCCTCTGAAATTGCTTTCTTTGTGCTGGAACACAGCTCATTGTTCTTCTGGCTGACAGTCTAATCATTCTGCCTTGCAGACCTCTCACTTACACACAGCAAGTAAACACCACAGCAAAGGCATTGCTGGATTACCAAGACATCCATTCCTCTGAAAAATAACACATATTTTACCTTCAAAAGGAAACAATACTGAAATTGCAAAAAATCTGTGGCGTGGTTCATATCATTTATATATCAGGATCTTTAATAATCTTCTTTTCACCAACTTGGTCAAGTCCAAGAAGCTTTATTAAACAACAGAAGATTATTCTGTCTGGCTTTTTTAATACCACTGCAGGAACTATATTCTTTATGATGCAACTTGCAAAATTCCAGTTGCCTTTTCACCCAGTTCAAAAGCAGAGAATTCTTTGACTTAAATATCTCATTTTGGTCAGTATTTTGGTTCACACCGCAACAAAACTTTCTGCAGCACTGCAGCACACAGGTGACTCATTAATCTGGCTGCACAAATCAGCTTTGCAGGACTGAGGGCTAAAGCACAAAAAAGCTGCATCTTTAGCTACACGTGTTGTGAGGTTTAATGTCAGAGGTGTCCTGAAAGCCAAAGTGCAGCCTGCAGCCCCTTTGCCTGGCTGTGGCTGAAGGGGGGAAAAAAAAAAAAAAAAAAGTGTATTTAGAACAAATTTGAATTCTCAGCATGTAGGAACTAATAGTTTTACTCAGTGCTGCTGTGATTTAAAGAGAGGCTTTGCTTTGTGTCCCCCTCTTTCAAGCTGTTTGGAGACATTATTCACCTGTGATGCTGATATATGTCAGCAGTATATAAAAGTGAAGGGGGAGTGAAGCAAAATAAAAGGTCTTCAGCAGTCTTTACAAATTCTAATAGCGCTCCTCAACTGCTGCTGGTCCTCAACCCAGCTCAGGTTTTGTGAATCAGCCCATAACACCCACGGAGGGTTTTGCAGTGCAGGGCACATCCCAGCTGAGCCTCTCAGAGGAGGGATGTGGGCTTGAAAGACACAATAAAGACTTTTCAAAGCACTGGATGTGGTTTGTGTGGCACCTGAAAGTGTCACCAGGCAAACAGGCTCTGCCTGGTGGGAATGAAATGCCTGAAATGCTGTCTGAGCCCTTTTCCTTGCAGGGCACAGGTTTGGAACCATTTCAGCCCAAGGATTAAAGAAACACGCTTTGAAAAAGAGAAATTAAAAAGAAGGTTGGAAATTATTTTTTTGCTGTTGTTGTTGGAGCCTGTTTAAGTTGCTGTCAGTGATGTAAAATGATGTAAAATGGATCAGAGCTCCTGTCTCAATATTTAATGAGATAATCTGAAGCGGGAAGATCTCAGGCATGTGGTCCAGGTCAGTGCAAAGTTGTCTTTATGTGATGCTCTCTTTAGTAAGCTTTAAAGTACTTGAAATAGATCATCCATTCTCCTGAAAAGGAGACAGCTTTTGTACGAACAGACCCATTTTCTTTAACTCCAAAAAAAAAATCTCTTTTTTTTTTCTTCTTTTTTTTTTTTTTTTTTTTTCTTTTCTGTGCTTGGTTGTACTGTCATTCTTATAAAGAATTCAGTGCTGAATTCCATAGCATGACTAAAGCCTTTCCTTACTTTACCTTGCATTAGCTTGAGGCTTTAATATTATTATTAATATTTTATTCTTTATTTTCTCTCTCTTCTTGATTTTCCTGAAAGCCAGTTTGGATATTTTCCCTATATTATTTACCCCTAGGCTAAAGGCATATTTCCTACTTTTTTAATTTAGTAGTGGGAAATGAACACAGCCAGGAAGAAATTCCTGTGTTGCATTATGTAATCCATAAACGCCCATTGGTAACCTACCTAATACAAAAAATCCTGATTTTGAATTTAGAGTTCCCTGAATTGCTTGTTTTTAAAGCAAAGAAACGTGATTTAAAAACTTTCAAGTAAAACCCTTACTCAAGGAAATTATATGGTCCACCAGTAGAGTCATTAAGTTTGTATCTTTAGTCCAGTCAAAAATCTGTTAGGTTCTAGTGGGTTCTCCCCAACACATAATTCTTGCTAGGCATCTCTTTCTTAATTACATGGCACAGGCTGTCAGCTTGCAGATGTTGTATAGTAAATTAAATTGTCTGAAATACCCAGTTTCAAGTGATTATTTGTGCTACTGAAGCTGTGCTGCGGAACTGGAACTGCCCTCTTGGCTACTTTTGGGCACAACTTTCACTACTGACAGTTGTGAAAACATTTTTGGGTGGAGGGAAATAAGTTTGTATTTAAAAACTAAGGACTAAAATTTGCTCTGTCTGATCAGCCATAAAAGTCAAGGTAGTGAGATACTTCCTGATATTTTTAAGTATTGGAGGTCGATTTCAATGTCTTGCTTGTCTCCTTGTACCAAATCAGGTCTGCGAGGGTGCAGCTACAGATAAGAAACAATACAGTTCCTAGTAAGCATAAGCAATTGAATCTGTTGAAAAAATGGCATTTTTCTGATGAAAATGCCAGAGTATTGGTCTAGAAGTTATAATGAGAATATGTACTGGGTCTTTTTTCATTATCTTTGATCCAAAGCTCTGAGAATCTCTTCAGAAATCTTTAAATGACTTCTTAGAAAAGCAATACTCCCCTGTCTTTATTTTGCCATATATAAATTAACTTTATGCTCTCTGTGACCCTTCTCTCTTTAAAGCAGAGACCAGAGAGCTGATTACTTCAATAATTAATTTGGCCTGACCATTGTCCATGTCCTTCTGTGAGTCACCCAGAAGGAAATACACTGGGATAGAAAATGTATTGACTATTGCAAGAAGTGTCTATGCTCCTGGCCCAGAACCACAGGCCAAAATCTCCATTCTGTTCCCCAGGATACAGCCCTGAGCACAGTAATTCCTCAAAAGAAAATAATGCAATATTTCTGTCTCATCAGCACACTCTGATCATGGCAAAGGTGACTTCAGTGGAGAGGGTTTAGGGCAGGATGTTTGATTTACTGGAAAATAAAGCCATGGACCAGAACAGATCGGTACAACTGTTCAGCTACTTGTGTTTCATTCTTAAAATAAGGTACTTGAGAAATTGTGCATCGCTTTCCTTTGCCTCATAGACTGTTGTATTTCGGAAAATGTTGTTGCCAGTTAATTTATCTGGGTAAATATCTCCCCTTATAAAAAAAAACACACTTTCAGAATTTTTTAGTGAAAAGGCAGTGTTGTACAGCTTGTCAGGCTGTGGTGGTGCTTTCAGAAATGGCTGATGCAAAAGGAAAACCCAGTTCTGTAGTCATCCTGATTTAAAGTCCTTCTGGGCTGGGAGAGAGTGGGAACACAAAGGTTTTGTGTTTTCATCAGCTGCTGAAGTGGTTCAGGTAGATAATAACTATACTAAGGACAGACAAGTGATGCATTTGTATTGCCTTAAGATCAAGACAATCAAAATAAAATTAGCTTATTTTTGTGTTTGTACTAAAAAAAAAAAAAAAAAAAAAAATCTACTTTCTCATTAAATTTGTAACACAGAATCTCTGACGATGGAAGATACTTGTTTTCTTTTGGATATGTGTCTCTCTGCAATACTTATGCTGTGTATATCTTAGTGCATTTTAAATATATATAAATATAATATATATATATAATTTCTATACATTATCAGTGTGACATTGGCAGCTGATTGCATCAGTCATGGGAGAATTTTCAAAACTGCTATGGTTTTAGTTCTATTTTGGGATAGGATGGAGATTTTTTGGATCCTAAATCTGAGAATGAAAGTGGCAGAATTCCTACTGATCTCTTTTCAGGAATTAATTTCTTAAATTTCACGGCAGTCACATATTTCTTGAACTCCAGATGACTTTCTAGGACTTTTTCATAGAATATTGGGATATCCTGAGTTGGGAGGGACCCACAAGGATCATCCAGTCCTACTTCTGCCACAGACACCCCAACAATCTCCCTGTCCCCTGTTATCCGAATCCTCCTGGAGCTCTACATCCTTGGAGCTGTGTCCAGTCCCTGGGGACCCTGGGTAGTGCCCACCACCCTCTGGGGGAAGAACCTTTTTCCTAAAATCCAGCCTAAACCTCCACAGAGACCAAAGAGACATCTGTATTTACAGTTACTCAATTTCCTAAAACACTCCAGCCTAAATCCCACCATCTTTGGATAATTTAGCAGAACTCCACCAGTTTTGGAGAATATTTCCAGTCTGCTAAACCAGATCAGAGACCACTCACACTTGGGATTATTTTTTTAATGCAGCGTGTTTCAATATAAAACTTTCTTGAGGATATAAGAGATATTGTGAAAGGAAAGGTGAGAATAACTGACTTTGCCTTTCCCTGGTTCTGAGCATTCCAGGGCAAAACCAGACACAAGCTCTTCCCCCAAGGTCCTGAAAAGCCACCACAGATGGGAGATGAAGGAGGGATGGAGAAGGGAAGATGTTGGAGTCCAGGGCATTCCTTTGGCTGCCCTGGAGGGTCAGAGACCTGGACAGGGGGGTCTGGGACCCTGGCCCAGAGCCCAGAGGGACATTGGCTTTGCTCTCAGTCCATGGGAGAGGTTTCCTGCACTGCAGGAAGGATTGCAAGACACAAGAGTGTGAAAGAGAGGAGTTTAGCTTACCACAGGGTGAAAAAAGAGTAGGTTTGGGTTTTTAGTATGGAAGTGAATGGGAGCAAGATGGAGGATCTGGGGCGTTGTCTCCTGCTTCTTCTTTCTTCTTCCCTCACTCCATTTCAGCTGTGAAGGTGGCACAAAGTAGTTCAAAGAGATTGGGTCAAAGTAGAGATGACCTGTTTAGTGTAAGTGATAGACATTGGCAAGTAATGATAAATAAAGAACATGTAGCAATTAGTATAAAAGATAGAGACAGCCCAGTGGGGAGGAGTCGAGGAGTCACCAAATGCCCGAGAGCTGCACAGACCTTAGCTGGGCACTGAGAAAATTGTAAGATGAGAAACAATAAACAAAGTATGCAACCTTGAAAAATCAGAACCTGAAGACTCTGTCTCCTTCTTGCATCTGGCTCAGAGCTTTGCAGAAGGCAAAAAGACTCTAAAAGCACCTGAATCTCGTGACAAAATCCAAGAGGAAGCCACAGGTGGCAGAGCCAAATGTCCCAAAGACAACTTCTTACCTATTTTTACATGCTCAAAATCAAAATTTACCTGCCAGTAACCACTGGAACCTTCGAGCACCTATCTGTCACTGGGATTTACAAGAGCCTAAAATTTAACAGAGGTTTTAAAGGCAGGCTCGTTTCTTTAAAACACTGCGAACAGTGTGTCTTTAAAAGTCCCCTGTTGTGTTGCTTGTACGTGAGGAACATTATCCTTGAACTTTCCCCCAGGGGTCCCGGTGTGCTGCTGAAATCTGCTCACAATAAGCACATTTGCAGATGTGCAGATACAGAATTATAGGAAGTACAAACAAGACCCCTGTGTAAAGCAGAGCACACTCAGAACTGGGGAGGTTTATGATTCAAGTAGTTTAAAAGACTTTTTAATAGCCAGTGAAGGAGGTTGTTTGCTTTAGGAAAGTACATAGAATAATAATGCACGCACTTAGCACAGAAATAGATGAGGCAAAGCAATTATTCTGCTCTTAGTTGATGTTATTTGTATAATGAACCACCTAGAATGAGGTATTTTGCCAAGACCCTTGTTTAAAATACTTTGTCAGGCAATCTGAATTGGAACTTTCTGCATGAATCAGCCAGATTTGATGTACTTCACTATTTTTTTTTCTTTTCCTCCATTATGTTGTTGTTGAAGCAAACAGATCTCAGTGATCTCAGACTTCTGGGGAAAGCTTTATACACCCCAACATGAAACTGCTAAAGGCAACTTCCTCCTATTTCTTATGATTTCACCATCCATGTAGTGACTAAATTGAATTTATAACAACAAGGCGGTGGTGGGGTGTGCTGGAGGATTTTCTGGGCAGTGCAAAGGTGAGACACAGGCAGGTCATCGCAGGCATGGAAAAGTGAGATGTGCAAGGCAGAGCCTGTGCAGAAGAGTTCTGCTCTGCTGCTGCCTTGCCAGCTGACATAGGGATTGTTGAATTTGCTTGACAGCGAACACTGTGAAGGATCCATAGAAATGTCCATCACTGAGAGACTCTTGAAGATGCTGAGGATATTTCTTATCACAAGTGTCAGTGATTGTTCAGCTGCATCCCTCATTTTTTAGCTGGTTCTAAGTTTGGAATTTTTTTTTAATAATGAGTGGAAAGAGATCGAAATTCCTTGGGAAAAAACCCATGATATATTGTGTTTCCTGGCATTCTCTCCCTGTGTAATAGGGCATTTGAGTTGACACAGATTGTTGGGGTTTTTTTTTTCCTTTGTAATGTAGTTTAAATATATTGAGAACTTAGAGTTGGGTGTTGGAAACACAAATTCAGAAGAATTGGAATATAATGATAAAATTGTGCCATCACTGCAGTTTGTGAATGACATTCAAGCTCCGTTAAAACTTTAACTACTTTCTGCATTACCTTTTGCTGTTTGATAAACCTAGGGTTTTTTTCACACTGCCCTAAATGTCATAAAATTAGGGCATCTATTTCTCCTCAGAACTTCCAAGGGAAAAAAAAAAAAAAAAAAAAAAAAAAAGTGGAAACTTCTGGTTTGACATCTGCTGAGGTTCACAGGAGTAACAAAAGGTGCTTTTGAAAGCCCACTGTAACAGAACTGCCTTTTAAACTCTGCTGCTTGCCTCAGAAATGGCATTTTTATCTTCTGCATGCTCAACTAGAAGTATATAAATATTGCATGCTTGATTTTAAGCCAGGCAAATTCAATGTAGCATTGGAAATGTAGCATTTTAGTAGAAGAGAAGCCAATACTTAGGTCAGAAGAACTGGAGTAACAGCTCTGGAAGTAAATGGCAGAGCAAGGACTGCCTCCTTGTATGTGGAATGATTTGGTTGGGGTGTTTTTGTTTTTTTTTTGGTAGGGGTTTTGGAGGTTTTTTCCTTTTTCTTTTTTCCTTGTTTTTGTTGGAGTTTTGTGTTGTTTTAGAGAGGAATATGGTAGTGTGTTTGCTTTTTTAATAAGAGCTTGGAGATTTTTTTGGAAGAGGACATGGGTTTGAGATCAGCTTTTAAACTTGAGCTCCAGAATTTGGCAGCAGGCAGCAGTGTTGCCAGGGCAACCCATTATCTGAGGCTTCATTACTGAACCTCCTGCCAGTTCACCCACAGCTGAATGCTGAAGGCAACCTCAGAGGCTATTGAATCTTCTGTCCTGGAACAGTTCAGCAGGCCCTGCCAAAAATAGCCTGGGACTTGAGAACACCAGCAGCTATCTGGGAAAAAGTGGGAAGAAAAGTTTTCCCTTTAGAGGGGAATGAATACACTCAGTTTTGGTAGTGAATTTCCATCCTCCTGGTTGAGCCATTGGATACTTTCTGGTGAGAGGGGGCTGCTCACAGACATTTTCACTCTGAGGGATGGTTGATTGCATTTTGCTCTGGCATAGCCTCGGAATTTAGGGTGCTGTCATCTTCTTTTCTCCTACACTGATGCGCATTGTATCTATGTATGCACCTTAAGGCATATAGAAATAACGGTGTGATTAATGTACTGCACTGTACAGCTTAGCAAAACATAAAACATTAAAATATAGCTGAGAGGACTGTATAAAACAATTATGTTTTTCCCCAGGTGAAGCTGGGAAGGGCTGTCCTTAAGGCAGTGCACCCAGGCCCATCTCTCAGGGTCCCAAAAATGGGGAGATGTTCTGTGAGTCCCACGTGTCACCACTTTAGAGCTTCTGCAGAGTTCTGTTTGTAAAATCAGCCAGCTGGTTGTAGAGAAGCATCCTCAGTCCAGACAGCTTTTAATATCTACAGTATCATTTTAATATCTCAGTATCATCTGTTCATTCATCATTTTTTATTCACAAACAAGCATGGTGCTGGTCAACAACAACAACAAAACTCTGAAAACGTAGAATTAATTACATTACCTGTGCACGTACCCTCACATGCAAAACTTGAGGGCAGCTTTCTGCGTGTGTGTTTGTTTTTATTGCTTGGGAAATGTTGCTCTCAGTTTTGGCATTCTGCTCTCCAGACTCCTGAGGAGTTAACCCAAACACCTCTCTGCTCTGCATCACTCTGGCTGCTTCCTAAACTGGTTTTTTTTGTGTTTAGAAATGCTTGTACTGTGATACACTTGTCAAAATGTTCTCAGAAAATAAGCCCCAACTAGAAGTGCCTGTCAAATAATGCAAAACTGACAGTTTTAGTCAAATTAATGGTGACTGATATCATTTGCCACAAGCATCAAAGCTTCCAGTAACATTTTCTTCCTGGCAACAAGCAAAAATATTATTTTTTTAGTTGAATTGCTTTTTTTGTTTCCCATTTGGTAGTGTGAAATACCAAGGTTAACTTCGTATTTACATTAATTCTTTGATATTTATCTCATGATCTAGTTAAATGTGGTTCTGCTTAACAAAATACCACAGCCCTCATGACATGACATTTTCTATTCTACTCCTAACAAGCTGAAATATATATATATATGTACAATGTATATTATATAATGTGTGTATTTATGCATCATGCATAAGATACACACTTTCATACAAGTTTATATCTAGAAATTTCCACATTTTAAAGCAACTTTGTGGGTGATCCATAGGTGGAGGGGTTGGTGGAGGGGCTTTGTCTTTCAAACCTAGTACAGGATTACAGCTTAAGGCTGAGTGCTGTGTTCTGTAGCTGAGGCAGAGAAGACACCAAACAGGAATTAGTGCAGAATTCCTGCTGGATTACAGGTGCTGTTTAACAGAAATCCAAACAAAACATTGACTTTTGATACGCAGGTGTTGCAGTAGTGCCAGAGAGAGGAAATGTCATTGGATTTCACACTTTTGCCCACTTTCAAATGAATGAAATGTGAACTCCACATTCTCAGTTTACTTCTACATCACAGCTACAAACCTTAGTGATGAGCACTTCTTGCAAAAATCGGAATATTTCCTCTGAGTAGCCAAAGAGCAGATATCTTTAATGTAGTTAAATTAGTTTTAGATCCAGCTGCAGGAAAAATAAAAACTTGAGGTGTTACCTCGACACGCAATGCAATCACATGAGAGACGAGAGATTTTCACAGGGCAGAGAGTTCCTCCCAGAGCTCAAGCTGAGCAAAGGTGGAGAACCAGGCGGAGAGCCCTCTGTCTGTTTATTTCTTACTTTTTATACATTTGTGGGTCTGGCTAAAGATTGGCTTCTGGGGTTTCCACTCCTCAGCCTCAGTGGCCAGACCAACTGTCAGTTACAATAGTTTTCAGGTTAGAAATATGCAAACAAAGGACAGAGAATAAAAAACAAAGGATTTGTTTATGTTACATATGTGGGAAAAAAGGTAGAAACTGCTCCTAATATTGTACAGTAGCTAAAAGATCTGACTCAATTTTTATGAAAATCAAAAGGCTAATAAAAAAACTCAGAAAAACCAGGGTAACATTGAGGGGGGAAGTTTAATTGTTTTGGGTATTTTTTCAGTTGTGTTCTGGAAGACACCATGAAAACCGAACTTGATGCAGCCCCAAAGTACAGAGCTACACCTCAGCTCTGCCCAGAGCTAAGGAGAGGAGCCAAATCCCCTCTGATGTTTCAGGATTTTGAGCCTGCTGAAAGCACCAGGAGGGCTCCTTGCACTAAAGAAAGCAGCCAAAACAGGAGCCAAGGGCTGGCATGTTATAAATCACACTGCTCAGGTAAGCCTTTTTTGGTTTATTTTCCACTTTTCAAGCATAATTTTTCATTATGTTTTCTGCATAGCTGAAGTGGCTCACCTGCCAGCCACAAGCTCTTCCATAAGAATTTCTAGTCTGTGCTTGTTGGGAGACTGGATTAATGGATCCTCCTTTCCCCATTGGGCATTTGGGGATCTAAAGGAGGGTGACAATCCCTGGTAAGCTTGTCTTTTATCTTAGAGAGGATTATCATACACCAGAATCCGTGGAAAAACAAATGGAGTTGCTGTGCCATGAGAGCCAACACACGCCTGCCAAATTCATAGTAATTTTAATGCATGTATTTTAAAGTAGAATATAAAACAAATTAGCTGTTTTATCCTTTCAAATTCACAATTTCAGCTCCTGCAGCAGTTTCAGGAGCTCTGGATCCATACCCAGGCCACAGCAAGAAAGGAAAAGGGAAAGGGAAAGGAAAAGGAAAGGATCTCAGTGATTTAGGAAAAGAGCTTTCTCTCTGCACTGAGGTGAGCAAAATCCTGTCCTCCTCACATCCACCCCCTGTCCATGAAATCAGGAACAGGGAGCTGAGTCCTGTGGTCATGGACAGTTTGATAAATCCCATTGCTCACTAGGCAGCTCCTCATTTTTGGAGCAACAAAATGGAATTTTGCTGTTTCCCTGCTGAGCTGGGCCACGTCTGACACAGGGAGGTTTTCAGGTGCAGTAACAACTTTTGGGGGAGGAAAAGGCTGAGGAAAACCTTCCCCTTGTGCACTAAAGCAGGTGGATTTTGTCTTTGTATAGCATTTGTATTTCATTACTTGAATAAATTAATGTTTTAAAGCAAATGCCCAAGGATATTGCAATTATTTTTGCAATTCATGCATTTATTCAATGCCTATCAGAAAAGCTCCTGTTAAAGACAGGAAGTAATCTGGGGTAAACATCAATTACTTCTGGGTTATGTTAGGTCTTTAGTAGATGCATTTGTAAGACACTTTAATATTAAACATTTGAAAACTTTGGCAGATTTTTAATGATGCTTCTCGTGGTTCAGCTGTTTTTGTGTCTTCAAAAATTAAAAGCATTTCCATATTTAAAATAACTGCTCATTTCAAGGCATATGTTACTGCATATGTTTGTAGCTCTGGTTTTTCTGAATGTGTAAGATTTTTTGGCATATATTGGTATTTCATTCTGAACCTGAGGGAATAAATGTTTAGAGTCACTGTTTGAATTCATTTTAAGTTTGGTTGTTAAGAGCTCCTCTGGGAGTCAGAGAAGGAATCCCAAGGAGGTATAAATGGAAACAAAGGTAGGAGAAGAAAGGCAGGCAGATGGTGGCAACAATGGCTTATCTTTTTTTAGATCACTGATTTAGTACAAACGAGGCTGTCTTATAAACCCTTTATGCACTCCATATTCATTTCCAGTGATAGAAATACCATATTTTCATATGAGCCATGCATTTAGCTAATAAAAAAAACCTGAATTAATTACTGCAAGCAGAACCACTTCTCATGGTCTTATAAAGGACTGAGCATCTCAAACTCTATGAATCTGCAAATTAAACTGAAAGGTTTTCTGTACCAGAAGAAAGCTGGTGGTGCCTTTGAGAGATCTTAGATTATTTTTATTAATTTATTTCTTTATTTTCTGTGACTTGCCATACAATTTATTCTGCTTCTGTGTTTGAAATATGTGGGTTTTTTCTTTCCCAAAGGAGCAATAGTTAACAAGCTCAGAAAGGAATAAAGAGTACCTAATGGTGAAGTTGTAAGTACTGAACAAACTGGTTTGGTTTTCCCCTGGCTCCAGCATTCTGTCACCTGTTAAATTTCGGTCAGCAGTACCAAATCAAATGTTAACCATGTCACATTTGACAAAACCCAAATAATCTGTACACTTTACAATTTATAATAAATATTTCCACACCATTTTCCAAGCAACCTGTCATGGAATAACTGCTCTGAAAAGAAAGTGCCCTGTATTTATTTCAGCAGGGATTTTTTTTTTTTTCTCACTCTCCAGAGCAGAATTAAAATTTAGCAGATGCACATTTAGCAAAAATATTTTCATGTCAATGTGCCACTCAACATTCCTTCCCTGTTAACCATGATATATTTTTTTTCCAAGTCACATCTCTAGATAAAAGGAAAAATCTCAGATAGCTTTTAACATTCAGAAAATAGATTTCAGCTTTATTTTTTGCATTAAATGAATTAATTCCATTTTCAACAAGTGCATCTATATTCTGACAGGCAGAAAAGCTGTAGTTTTGTGAGTTTCTTTTTCTCCCAGGTTCTGCCTGTTCAATCAAAGGAAGTAATTCCTGAAATTGATATAGAGTGGGAATTAATACAAAGTGTGTCCATTTCCTATTAAACGTGTTACTCTGGCAGAGGAATATTTTCATCTCCAGATCACAGCAGAAATAATTAAAATTCAAGGCATTAATTATACTTTAATTAAACCAAACCATTTTTCATAGGATTCTTTTGGCAGTATGAGGAAGAGTCTGTGAGGTGGTTATGACAAATTATAAAGTCACTGAAGCCAAGTAGAATTGTTCCAGTCAATTAAGCGTGTCTGTGAAGGGATAGCTACAGTATGTAAAGAGGAAAAAATATAGTGGTATTTGAAAGTTTTCCAGACTTACACATTAAATTGGCTCTTTTTCTTTATATGCAGTTTAAAGAAGTCCGTTGGTTTTTGTTTGGCCAGTAATTCTATCAACCTGTTAGACAATAATGACACATCCACTGATCTGTTCATTTAGATTTCTCTGAATCAGGGCTCAAAATGCTGCTTCTCTGTATGAGAAAATGAGTTTAAAAGCAGAGAATGTGTTAAAACTTAATGGCAAACAATGCTTTGACACTTAGTGGGCTTCCAGTTTATTCTTCTTTGTGTTTATTGTTTTCTTCCTAAATATTTTTGCACTCAAATGTAGATGTGATCTATAAATGTGTGCGACTTTATGATTAGAATTGAAATTTTAAGTTCCTTTATAGCCTCAAAAATATTAGTTAATGGGATTTTGGTGGGGGGAGGAGGGGTGTTTGGTTCTTTGGGGTTTGAGGAGGATTTTATTATTATTTTTATTTATTTTTCTTTTTACAGAATGTGGGCAATTGTTAAATGCAAAGCTTTCTTATTACTGGGGGCCACATTACACAGCAGGCAGATAACTTTCTGTGGCTAGGATGTGTGCCAGGAGGTCACAGGTACAGCAGCTTCCTCATTCCTTACCTCCATGTTTTAAAGCCTACAGCTCAGTGAGAAAAAGACATAAATCTATGAACTGACTGCTCAGATTTTTACTCTCTTTAATTGGTTTTGATCACTGTTTCTGAAAGCCTCCTGTACTCTTTGTACAAATAGCAGTGGGTACATCTGGATGTGGCCGCTGAGGATTTTAGGCAGTAGAGCAGCATTTTACATCTTTTCCATAGGGTTAATTAATTGTAGGCAAGACTTGGGATCTGGCAGCTATCTGACTTCTCCCTCTACTGAAATTAGTGAGGTGAGTAATCATTACTCGTGGGACTACTCAAGGGCATGGCTTTCTCTTGCACAGCGAAGGAATTCGATGTTACCAAGACAAACATTGAAATGGGCAGGTGATACAAAAATGTGTGAAGTGTGCAAAGTGTTGACAAGGCATTGATCAGGTCATGCTTGAAAATCTGAGCTTTAACTTTAGTAAATAGGAATAAGTCTCCATTTGAATCAGCATGGAGCTGCTGGGGTACGTTCAGCTTATTTCGTATTTCACCTTTCATATTTCTCTTTCTCAGTGGTGACAGGCAAGTTTCTGAGCTGTTTCTTGTAAATTACTCTGTTAGTCCTGTGGATGATGCTTCCTCTAAATGAGCTTTTCATGGGAAGCAGAGCTGGGCACTGCCAAAGGTGTTTCTTATCAGATTGGCGCAGATATTTTGTAACTCTATATAAAATGCTTTTAAGGCATGTCAGCCACATTTACAGCCTGGTATAACTGTGTGTAGCTGTTCAAGTTACAGCTGAATTTAGTCTTTAGTGCATGAGCAGGGTCCAGGTTGGAGCCACGTCAGGGATCCTCCTGTAGCTGCACTAGATTAAATCCTGGGAGTAAGCCATGTCACAAAAAGGACACATAGGTTAGCAGAGTGTTTCACAGCTCACTGAACCCTTCCTGTTCTTCAGGCTTCCAAGAAATTCCTAATTAACATTTGTATACAAGTTCATTATAAACCTTGCGTGGCAAGTGACGATGACAGCAGGGGGATTTGAGCAGTGATGCTCCGTAATGTGAATGATCCCACATTATTTCATTGTAATCTTTCATAAGAGTCTCAGTTATTTCCCAAGTTTCTCATACCTGACAGTACTGAATTAGTAAGTCTTGGATCTGTTTAATGGAACTGAGCTTTTAAAGTGGAAATTACACAAAAGATGCAAATTGAAGAAGAGCTTTGGATTCTGATATGCTTTTTTTTTTTTTTTTTTTTTGCATGAACATGCCATGTTGAACTTTGATTCAATCCTTTTGTATTCTTAGTTAAAACAAAAAAATCTTTTTTTATTTTTAGAAGGAATTGATTAGCTAAGAAAGGTCAACATGTGCTTTTCAAATTGATCAATATTTTCTGCAATTATACAGGATGGAAATATCATTATATTACATAATGTAAACACCTTCTGAAGTGTCGTTCCATTGTGCTTTGCTAATTCAAGTAAAGTTAGTGAACATTTAGAATCATAGCAATCATTAAGGTTGGAAAAGCCCTCCAAGACTGAATCCAACCTTTAAACACCCACTAAACCATTTCATGATGGGCCACATCTACTCATTTTTTAACATCTCCAGGGTTGATGACCCCACCACAGTACTGGTCTGTTCAGCATTTAACCACTCTTTTAGTGAAGGGATTTTCCCTAATACTCAACCTGGCAAATGTGGAGAAGGTCCTGCTCTGCGCCTTGCTGTCACCTTTGTCACTTGGGGCCCTGAGATAGCCCCAGGTGGTCAGAGCTGGTGCTGAGAGCACCAAGGTTGTGGGGTTGATCCCTGCATGGGCCATTCACTTGAGACTTAGACTTGACAAGACTTCCAACTCTGAATATTCTGGGATTTAATGCACTTGCCTGCTCATTGCCCAGGCTGCAGGAGGGTTGGTGGCATTCACTCCTGAGCAGTTTGGATCCACTCATGAAAACATCTGATGGTCACACACAGCCCTTCCCTGGGAAGATGGCTCTCCATCAGGCTAAGAACAGCACAAGATAGCTCCTCACACCTGTTGTCATGTATTATTTGGGTTCATATTGTATTTCATTTTTATATTGGGTTTTATAATGTTTTTTTCTGTACCCCCTGTTCTCCTGCAATATGTAACATCCCAAGGTTTGTCCCCGCTCCTTTTCCCTGCCCAGTCTCCCACACTGGAATGTAATCCAACTCTGTTCCACTCCCACCTTATCCCTAATTGGGTAGTGGCTGTCCTCGCCTCTAGCCCCTTCCCTGGATAAAAGCCAGGAAAAGGACGTGGGCCTGTCTCTTGGCTTGGGGACAGGGACTGGGCTCCTGACCCTGCTGGGGCAAGGTCACAGGAGAAAGACTGAATAAAGCCCTGATTTCCCCCAAATCAAGTGCAGACATTGCATTGGCGAGGACCTGCTCTCTCTAAAGGAAAAGGTTCACAGCCACTCTGGGATCTTTGGGGCTTGGAGGAAAAATCCTTCCAACTGTCTCTCAAATTAGCCGAGGCAAAAATGGAGCTGAGGCTCTGAGAGAGAGAGAGAGAAAGAGAAAGAAAGAGAAAGAGACTGCCACATGGGACAATGCTCTGACCACTCAGGCAGGCACAAATGCTGTTTTTCTCATTCTGATCTCATCTTTAATGAGACAGTTTCTGGGTACTGTAACTACCAATATTGGTACCAGATTCTTCCTTCCTGGAGGTCAGGTTAAAAGCCACACAGTTTGAACATGCTGGTTACGGGAGATTCTTGTAAACTCTGAAATATTTCTAGAGAGAAAATCAAAACACACAGTCTCATTGAATAGAAGTTGACTTATGAGCAAAGCTTTTGAATCATGAAGGGTAATTACAGGGATGAACATTTAAGTCTCATATTTTGTGGCTTAATACACTGTTACTTTCTGAAAATCTTTACCAGAGTTTTCAGAACTGCTTTTCTGCGGGAGATAGCTCCATGTTTATCCCTGACTTAATAACTTTTACTTTAATTCCATTGCCTGTACAGTGGAAACAGACTTTTTGGATTAATTTAGTTCTAGGCTGCTTTTCCTGCTCAAGTCCTGTTATATTTTCCCTTCAAACTCTAATCTCCTGTTTAAGTCGTGCTCAACGTAAAACTTCCCATGAAAGAAAATGTTCAAGGTTGCTCTTCGAGGCTATGTGAAATATTGAAGGGTTAAAGAGGAATGCTCTAAAAGGAAATGCAGACAGGGTTGTGAGCGGTTTGGCCACGTGCAAGTAGATGAAAGGCTGGTTTAGAGTGAAAGCCTTTCCAACACGTGTGGGAGTGTGTTATCAGGACTGCAGTGCCTCCTTGGATATGACTCAGAGGGCTGTTTCTGTTTAATTATCCAGGAGAATTGTGACACAGTCATATGCCTTAGAATAACAGGAGTTTTGAGCAAATTCCAGGGAATGTTAGAGCTGTTGCAGAAGGGAAAGCGAAGCAGAAATATGAAATTACTTTTTTTTTTTAATTGGAAGATAGTTTTGTTTTCCCTTTGTTCTTCTAGGGTATGAAACCTTACTATTTCTTATTTCAGCCCTTTCCTCCCTCCTGGACCTGGTTGTCCCTGGTTGCTTTGCTTCCTGGCCAAAGATAAAACTGCCTGTGAAGTCAGCAAAGCCTGTTAAATAAGCTGTCAAAACACGACTTGTTCTATACCTTGGAACTCAATAAGGAAGCCAATTTTATACAACCTAAAAATGAAAGACTTTCGGTGTCACCTTGTTGGAAAACCTGGAGACAGACCGCACATAGCTCCTGTTCATTATGATACACCTGTAGGCTATCCAATTTCTGAAAGGAATGGTGGAGGAAACATCACAGGCACAGCAAAGCTGCCATGATAAATGGCAAAGTTTTTGTGGGGGGTGGGGGGGGGTTGTTTAGGTTGTTGGGGTTTTTTTGGGTTTTTGTGGGTTTTGTTTTTGTTTTGTTTGTTTGTTTTTTGGGTTTTGGTTTTTTGTTTTTTTCCTTCGGGAACGGGTTTTAAATTAAAATGAAAGGATTGTAAATGGGGTTCATGATGTTAGAGGAGGATTTGGGCAGATCCGTGTCAGACGTCCTTTGATGTGGTAGAGAAGCCTGAGTTTCAGATATGTGAGAAAATAGCACCTTGAGTGAAAACTCAAGTGCTTCAGAGCAAGTGTTAAACTTGCTATCTTTGCAGTTCTAGCAAGGGCTCTCTTCTGAAGTCTGACTAAAGGCAACTTTTATTTGATAAGAATTTCATGTTAGTTCAATTACATATGCAAGCTGCATTCCATTTGCACACATGATGGTGTGGGAACTGACTGCAAGGCACAAGAATTAAATACTGATTGTAAGTAGGGGCAGCAGGTTTTATGTTTCAGAAGGAATAGTTACACCTTAAAGGCAAAAGCTCTAACCATCTTTTTTTTTCTAAAAATGCAGCTAGTAGAACCTGACTCTGCTCACACGACAGTCAAGGGACAAACTGAGAATACGACTCCTATTTAGATATTTGATTCAAGAAAGCTTGCTTAAATGCCTCCAAGCCAGAGAAAGCTAACATAGAAGCAGAGAATATTAACAAAGGCACTTTTTAAGTAATCAAATGCTAGCAAAAGCACTACCACTTCTAACTGTGGTAACTGTACCCATCTGTCTTTGCAGCAGCACTAATAAGTACTGACATCTTAGAAAAGATCTAATTATAGAACAGGGATTCCTTGCAGAAGTTTTGACATTTTTAAATACAAATAATATCATTTGGGGTAAAAATGGGTAATGATTTCTTCAAAACAAATGTCTGAATAGAAGTTGACATTGATGTTTGGAAAAGATATCTGAAAGGAAAGAAACTTGCTGTTGACTGCTCGCAGGAATGTCAGTAGAGGGTAAGGGACAAAGCTAGAAAAGAAATAATGAATGTTAACCCTTAGGAGGGGAACAACTCAATGACTTAATGCACCTTTTAGTTCCATGTGTGGCATCACAGCACTGAAAACAACTCTATTTGTAGTTTTAAAAAGTATCTAGATGCCAGTATTAAAACTGTCATGAAAATGTTCTCAGATATGGCAGTTTTTCCAGAATATTTTCAAAGGAAGGCCTAGGTAGGAAAATATATTAATTTATTTATTTATTTATTACCAGCAGGATCTGATTCAAGATTGGGTTTGTTATGGAAATACATTTATCCAGTGTTGCATCTGAGGTGGGAAGAATTATAGTGTGACTGATGAACAGCACTGAAAGTCTTATCTTTGTTCTGTAACCAGAAGAGCCAAGCTACAACTCTTCATTTCCCCTGTTTTCTTATCTGCCCTCATCTGTCATGCATCACAGTTTCTGACTGATTACTCCTTTTAGCCGTACATTAAGCATGCATACAAGCACCAATAATTATTGTATCTCTGTGTTTACAGCTCCTGCTGCCTGTTTGCAAGTGTCCCACAGGATATTTCCTGGTCTGCACATCCTCTTGTGGTGTGTGATAAGAAAGAAGGTACATAAGAGGAAAAATAATTGGCTAAAGTGCAAATGAGGTAGGAGTGCAAGCTCATCTTTAACCTTGAGGGAATTTATTAGTAGTTACATAAGGCTTGTAGGCTGGAACTTTGCTGTCCAGCATATTTATTACATGTGGGACAAGGATTTGGGTTATCAGCTGTTAACGTTTCCGGATGATGCTGAGCAGCACACTCAGGCCCTGGCAGTGAAGAATTGTAGGTTTGAAAAAAAAGTCAGCAAAGTTCAGTAAATGGGCAATAAAAAGGCCCCTGAGGTTGAAAACAGAGAAATGTCAAATTGTGCACTGGTGGAATGATGAGCTCTGAGTCATGCCCAAGAGCGAGATTCTAGGTTATGATTATAATCTCATGAAATTGTAAAATTATCCAATTATCCCCCACTCAAAAAAAAAAAAAAAAACCAAAAAAAACAAAAACACCCACACCAAAAAACCACCCACAAAAAGTACCTAACTCTAGCGATGTCCACCTGCATTTGCTTTGCAGGATTTCCTGATATCTGATGATTGTGGTCACTGAGAGAAGAATAATACTTGGGGTATCAACCCAAAGGTGCTCTCCCAGAGGCATGCCCTGCTTTGTGGACTCAAATACAAACAGAACTGTGAACAGGCCAGCATAAAAGAGATGAAAAATAGTGTAAGAATGAAGAAATGAGCAAGTCTTGCAATTCTGTCTCATTTCAGACTAAATTTATGGAGTGAAAAGAGGAATCACACCAGATTTCTCTGTGCAGAGCTATCAGTTTAACAACCAAATAAAAAACCCCAACCAAACACATGTTGAATTCTTGTACAAAAATGGATGCTGTAGTACTGAAATCCCTGGGTGTAGACTATGTACATCTTATAAATGCTCACTCTGGCAAAAAAAAAAAAAAAAAAAAAAAAAATTAAAAATTAAAAAAAAAAAATTAGATCAAGCATAAGGATTTATGCACAACCTCAATAATATATATTAAAGCAAGAAATGAGACACGTGTAACTTAAAAAAAAAAAACACAAAGCACAACAAAGGAAATATCACAGGTTTCTTCTTTTTTTTTTTTTTAAATCATTCCCTCCTTGACTCCAGAAATAGCCTTTATATTTAATTTTCTAGTTATATTGACATTGTTCCAGCCAATAAACCCAAAAGATACAGAAGGGTGGCAAATGGAATAACTTGGAGTACTAATGGAAGAATTCTTGTTATTTTTATGCCTCTCAGCTGAGTTCAAAGATTAGTGCTATAAGCACAGTTAAAATGTATCAAGTGGTAGAAAATTAATTATGAATGTACTTTAACTAGAAACTGTAAAATTTCATAAGTTTTGAATATAGAACAAACAGTAATGAAAATTATTGTCATTATAGATGCAGACAAAAGAAAGGCCTTTAAAACACCTGAAAAGAGTCAAGGCTGTGACACATTTACGTGGGCTTGTCTGAGAAAATGGAAGACTTTTGTTGTTTTTCAGGAATAGAAACCCATCGGTCTCCCACAGAGCTAAAAGCAGATAGGATTTTAGAGGCAGTTTTCACCCTGAGAGTTTTTTAAGTTAAATTTATTTTTTAGTTTAGTTTCTTAGCATCATCTGTGGTTTACATACTTGTCAGCCTTGGTCAAACCCCTTAGGGTTGAGATTTTATTGATCTTCTTGATGGATGTCCTATACTCTAGGGTGAATTGCTGCTTAAGCGATAAATACTTTTAAAAATATATTCCCCACAGACAGGGAAGAGTGATTAAGACAAAAAAGCTCAACAGCTACTGTTAGAATTTGCAAGCATTTGTTGCTATGGCTGTAATTAAAATCCTGAATGAAAATCAAGCTTTTAGGCCAACTTGTGCTATCCATTAAAAAAACAAATACCAATTTATTCCCAAAAATTGTCTTCAGCACATTTTGTTGTTTATCAAAACAAATACTCATGTAAGTACTGTCTTGATTTTGTTAATTATATTTCCACCAATACACCAGAGACTATTCTTTCAGAATATTAATTTCTTTATGTAAATTAGGAAGAGGGTTAGAAATAATGCTGCTGTTGCAAGCCATTTATCTGTTCTGTGGTGTAAAGAGATCCAATTCCAGCTGATTGCAGGGGGATAGTTGTGGTTACTGTTGTCATTCAGTTTTTTAGAAGGATTTGTAGCTTGTGGCTTGCAGAATGAGTATTTTCAAATGGAAAATTTTTGCATGGACCTTGTTCAAGAAATACTTAAAACTTCCAGTCAGGACCAATTCCCATTCTTGCTTCCAGCAGCCCTGTGCTCACAGGACTCATTATTGTGCTTGTCATGTTACTACCCATTCACCAAACACGAAGTTCTTTAGATTTTTGCATACAAAGATGGAGAAATGTCAAAAACATGGTCCAGGGAACAGGGTTTTTGCTCTCTGATAAACAGATTTTATTCCAACACTGAAGCGCTCCATGGGCATTCATCTCGTGGGCATATGGGCTGGCATTTATTTAGCCCATCAGATTTGCAACAGTGAGGGAACTATTCCAAGATCAAAGGTGAAGAGTGCACAATAGGTTGTAGAGAAGATGTTTGCCAGGTTTGGATTTTGTTCCAACAGAGTGGTGAGGCTTGTTGTGTAAGATTTGGGTACAAAGCTTTTCCAATGAAACTTCTTTTGTTTGAAGAGTCTATATTACAGATCAGTGCGATCAGTTTGGGAATAACTCTACAAAGCTGCTTAGAAAAAATTGGAGGAAGGAGAAGCTTCTCCCAAGCAAGAAGGAAGCTGGTGTGGAGCCTTCAGGGAGAAGGAGGTTGGGCAAAAATGACTGCAAGAATAACAAAGAGGCACGAGCTGCCGCACAGGGACATGCACCTCTGGCTTCCAAAACATCCCAGGCTGTGGCAGGTACAGAAACCTGTCAGCTCCCTGCATTCAGGAGCTTGTTTTGGGGAAAAAGGTCCCCAGGGGACGGGGTGAGGTTTAGGCTCTTGTATTGATGCCTCACATTCTCTGCCACAGTGAGGGCACAGCTGGGTGTATTTGCAGCACAAACAGCTGAACAGCTGGAGGATTTGTGATCCCAGCCAGGAGCTGCTCACTCCAGAGCCTGGTGTGTAAACTCAGCAGAACTGAGGCAGGAGTTCTGTGGGATGGCAATGAACTCTCTGGGCAGGGCAGGGCAGGGATGGGATGAGGGGAACCATGGGACACCCAGTAATGGTTTCACAAATGTGCGGTCATGTCGGGTCTGCTTTATGTCTCACAAAAACATCAATTTTTTTTTGTTTCTAAACAATCAGTTTGCCAAACTTTCTAAAGGTAAGCTAGCCCTTTTGCTATTATAGCACAATTCTAATAACAAACCTGCGAGTACCTCTTAAAATACAGTTATAACATTTATAAATCTGTTGTGACTTAATGCTTCCCTCAGCAGGAACACGGCTGGCCGTCAGTTAAAAAGCTGAAGGAGAAATTAAGTGAAGGAGCAGATGAGCCAAGCAGATGAAAGACAAGTAATTATTCCTTATCTAGGAAATAGTTCTTCAAACAAAATAGATTTGAAAGAAGCCTCACTGAGATGTTTACATGGAGAGAAAATGGTTCCTTGACTGACTTATTATTTCTTAGATTTTCAAATAAGTTCTCTAACTGTTTGATTCCTCTTGGAAGCTAATTCTCTTTCAGCAATTCAGGGAGGGATACAAGCAAAATTATTTTCAGTGTCTATTTAAGCGGTACTTAAATCTTCTTTATGAAGATGTTTCCAAACCCTAAACTCTAACAGGGAAGTTAATTTCCTACAAAATCTATTCCTTCTACTTCTGTCTTTTGTGGAATAAGAAAACTCAGTTATATTTTTATCATTTTTTCATTGCTGTAACTTTTTTCTGACTTTGAATGCATAGAGCTAATGACTTAACAATAGAGTTTTCAGATGAAAGCATCCAGGATCCAGGGATAATTGTTCCTAACTTGCTATTAAAGCATTTAGTGACTTTAGTAGGTTACGTGGCATGTCTTATTTATTCAATCCCCTGTCTAGGAGGCGATTTTATGCTACTAGGAATGGAAATGGGGACATAGTATTTATATTTCCTATGTTTTCCAGTTTCACCAGCTCTGTCCCATTCCTGTTCTGTCCTTATGTGCAAGTCTTGAAGATGTTTGTCAGCAGATAAATGAACTCCTGTCCTTTGTATACTTGGAGATCTCAACTTGGGCACAGCTTTTCTGGTGCATTCAAGTCCCGTTCAAAAATTATTTGAAGTTGGTTTATTAAAGAATATCTGTCATCAAACTATATCAGCAACACTGAATTCATTTCCATGGCCCTTTTTTCTGACCTTCTCAAATATACTCCAAAATGCATTAGGATTTAAAAGAATTCAGCTTTAAGCTTTTTGTGGTCACGTGTTTACTATTTTTAGACAAATATTCAAGTTAGGCTTCAGAACTTAATTTCTGAAATAAGTTATTTGAAGCATGACCTGAGTTTACTTCCATGTATGAATATTATATGAAAGGATTAAGAATAGCCTTTGGAAAGCAATCCTAGTTCTCATACAAGACACCATTCCTTTTCTCAGGCAGCTTTGATCTGCTATTCTTTAAAACCAGGCAGATTTTCCTTTCTTTAGCTGAGGTTTTGTACTGGATATCTGCTTAGGAAACTAAGTGATACATTCAAATTCTTAATTAACACTTAGTGAAAGACTCTAATCCATACAAGATGAATAAACATCCAAATATGAATAACTTAGAATAACTCATAATAGTAATAACTAACTCAGAATAACTAAGTAAAAGATGAATAATAAAAGCTGTGCTGCAGTCGATGAAAATATTGCTGTCAGCAAAGAAACAGAATTTCTGAAAAAGTACTGAAACCATGTTTCAAGAAAAGCCTCCAGGCATATTCTAGTGTTATGTAAGAATTACTTCTTATGTCTTTTCTACCTCTGTTCAGCTTTAGAGTGGTTCTTTCTCCCAAGACTGTCCCAGTTCACAGCTCATTGCCAATCAGCCCACATTGACTTCAGCCATACCAAATGCTTTACTGTGGTCAGGGGCTTGTAAAACTGTCAAAGGTGCAGAAAATGTGGTGTTTCTGTCCTGGCTCTACTCCCCTACAAACTGCTTGACCTCACTGAGGAGCAGCTAGAGAGGAGGGTGGGTTTTGCAGGGCTGATTAGAGAGAATGAAGCAGGAGGACAGAGAAAGAAGTAAATTGAAAGGTGTGACAGCACCACAGCCAGGCATGCTCGGGGATTTGGGATGACACGGTTCTGAGCCAGTGGAGGGGAAAGAGTTTGTGTGAAGTCTGAATGAGGAGCAGTTAGTGGGACTTGAGAAAAAAGGAAGTAGTTTAAGCAGTTAGGGAAAAAGAAATAAATATGTGCATCCTTATTATTTTCACCCCACAAGGCAATGGAACGTGTTTAACCCAAGACCCACTGAGTAGCCAAGTACAGAAAATGAAAAAACACTTTGGTGCCTTATTGGCAGATGGATCAAGTCAACATTCAGAAGTGGCATATAGAAAATACTTCTAATTTTTTTAAGGGATGCCTTTCATTATGCCTTCCAAAACAAGAATGGAAATCAGGACAGGATCAAATCATATTTCACATTACTTCCAGAATCTCTCCTCACAGGTGCAAAAGTTCTGACAGCCACCGCAGATTATTTATTTGCTGGGGGTTATCGGGTCTGCTCTGCACCATTACTTCTGCCTATCAGTGCTCCCTGCCTCCTGACCTCAGCACACAATTTGCTTGCTGGATTACGGGAGTAGCTTCAATCCTCTCCTGGTATCTCCAGAGACTCCCTGTGAGTGATATCAGCTCTCACAAGCTGATAACCATGTCACAAATTCTTTCCCATTTTGATGTAGTGTAATACAAGCTGTTGTACAAGTTTTCACATCTCGGGCTTTTCGATACAGTACATTTATTTTGTGATTCTAAGAGTTCTCAGACGCCAAAATGAACCAGACAAGTGTTGACAGCATGAACAGTAGGCACAGGGGGGAAAGAAAAGTGAAAACTGGAGCTGAGAGTATTGGAATTGTAATTACAATTTTAGTATTTGATTTTTTTAAAAAGCATTTTTATAGAGTTAAGATCCTTAAATCCCTTAAACTAAAAGCTGAAGTATTATCTGCGCTGCAGTTCGCTTTTCTCTTTGGGTTTTGCTGGGTTTGGGAGGCATGGGCATTCCTCTGTGCCTCACCCTGTCAGACAGCAAAGCCACACCAAATCCTCCTGGGCCAGGTTGTCTGTGGGCGTCCCAAACTGTTTTGCTCCCCAAAATGCATGGCCTGAGGCAGTTCAAAGAACAGGGGGAGTGCTTCCTTCTGCTAGAAACTTCTAAAAATCTTTTCAGCCTACATCCAAAATGCGATATTTTCAGGCTGTTTTCTCCATTATTGCTAGACCAGACTCTGGATACTTCTGGATCAGTCATGAACAGACACAATTCTCATTTCCTCATATGATCAGCATTGCTTCCTCTAGAAGACTGCAAACCAGGTAGACTATTGGTTCCCAATTCTTATGCTTGAGAAAGCATGAATAAATAGAAAAAAAAATGCTTCAATCTTTTTATACAAAACATTATTTTCCCTAATATTGGTAAATGTGTGCCAATGATTATTAAATGTTATTACTTGAAAATCTGATATGGAAGTATTACTGGAGTATCATCTTTCTGCTCTTGTTTTATAAGTCTTTGTATATCTTATTTTATTAAAATTTAATTTTAGCTATCATTTCATGGTTGACCCTGCCTCTGACAGGAGGGCTGGGCTAGATGGGCTGAGACCCTGATGATGTTTCCAGCTGGAATTATTCTGTGATTCTAAATCATTATATGAAATAGGCTGTGGCAATCCAGATTTACTCCAAGAGAAAGGCCTCACAGAACTGCTGCAGTTAATGGTGTTTATCCCTTTCTCAGTGACTTTTGAATCCACCTTTTCGCGAATATTGGTATTGCTTAACAATAAAATTAACAAAGAGCCTTAAAAACGCTGTAACCTTTAATCATGCTTTGTTTACTGGTTTTATCTGCATCAATCCAGCCATCTTTAAATGGAGTTGCAGGGTAAAGCCATCCCACTGCTCAGTTCACAGAGTAAACCAGCTCTCTGAGATTTCCTAGAGTTTCACCAGAACCAAGCAGACGGCTGCCTCGAGATGCTGCCTTTTTTTTTTTTTTTTTTCCTGATGCATATTTTTGCAGGTTATTTTTAGCGCAGTTATTTGTGGTGAGCACTCCAGAGTGTTTGGGAGAAGGTGCTAAGCTGCATTTGCATTCAGGGAGCGGCAGCTCTGGCCAGGCTCTGCTGCTGTGGCAGATGTGTGTCCATGTGCTGTGGGAGGGGAAGGCAGAGGGATTCCAGCTCTTCCATCCCACTGACCTTGCCCAGCCAGCCCCGTCTGCATCGTGTTGTCCCAAGCATCACACGCTTGGCTCTGGTTGTAAATAGAACATGACACGCAGACTTTGATGGAGCTGATCTCCCCTTCTGGGTATTTACACTCCAGTCTGTGGGCTAAATTTGGGGACCTTTCTGTCTAAAAATTCTCTGCAGAGGATATTCCGTGAGGGAGAGGAAACAAACCACCACTGAAACTCCTCCAGGGGACGGTGTTCCTTGATATTATTACTCCTTGGACTTCTTCCATGTAATTTATAGTATCTTCAGCTAGCTAATGGAACAGAACTGACACAGTCTTAATATTTGACAAGCTAATTATCCCACATGTAGTAAACAAGGTTTTATGTAAAGACTTCACATTTTCTTAAGTGAAACAGAAGCAGACAGCCCTGTTCCTTTTCTGAGCAAAACATTCAAGTGTTGCACACTTCACATTATGCAGTTTCATTTTTGATGTTGTAGTCAAGTAATTAAATCCTGCCTTATGTGGTTGACTTGAAGACTCATTGAGTACCTTTTTGAGTACTGCTGCTGAACACACAGTGGCTGTAAGGATTATTTTGTCCAGGTACGTTCTGTGGCAAGTGGGTAATGTGAACTTTTAGAAATAAATGAATTTATAATAATTTCCTAACAACTATATATTCTCAAATACATATTTATTAGATACAGATCATTCACCTTTTATAGGCCCCCCAGTAAGGTGGTTTTTGTTCTCCAAAATGAGCATCTGTGGATTCAGATATTTCACGTATCCTGGCATCGCTGCCTATTTTTGTCTTCTGTATTTGCAGAGAGTGTATTTGACCCCATATAGCCTGAAATCAATTATGTCTCATCAGAAGAGACAGACAGCTAAGGAACCTTGCCTTGCACGGCTGTAGCTGTGCTAACAAGCAGTTTCCAAATGGAAAATGGTCAGTTCCTCAGGAGTTATTAGTGCTTGTTTTCCTGCCACAGAGTTTGCTCCTGTGAGTACAGAATACTTTTTAGTTTTGTAAAAATCCTACTTAAAATGATGCATTTTCTTGCTCTATGCCGAGTTTTCTGAGGGGATTCTTTTCTTTGGGTAGTTTTTGGCAATGTGAATGAAGACAATGTATTCTTGGTGTGTCTAAAATTTTTCAGATTTTAATGAAAACAGTTATTTTTTTGATTCTGGGATTAAAAACAAAAAATATATGGACTTTTTTTCAGTAGATGGCACAATATGTCTACCAACACTTAACAGCAGAAATCATGAACTGTTTAAAAAAAATGAAAATAACCAGACAGGTTGTTCTACAGTTGAATCTATATCTTCTAGATATCCATGCAATATTTACAGGAAGAGCAAGAGGATTGCAAACTTCCTCCACCCTGTGATATTCCCACACTTATTCCCCACTGATCCAATGGGGATCAGCTCGACTGCATAAGCAAATTAGGCAAGAGCAGTGCTTTTTATTGATGCTGCCAGCAAGGTGTTGGAGGTTTTTGGAATGAAGTTTTCTAAAGAAATCTCTCTGAATCTGATCTCTCACTCCGTGCAGGCGTATGTACAGTCAGTTGTCATCACTACCTACAGAACTTTAGTGTACCCACTGCCTCAAAAAAGGGTAGAACTATCTAATTATACAGAAGAGTCATGAATCTCGGAAGTAATTGGATTATTTTTATCATGTATTCAGCTTCTCCCTATTTTAACTCCTTCTTTGCTGCCAAGCCACTTGACTTATCTAACAGAGATAAAGAGCATAGTATGAATATTGCTTCAGCACCCTTTTCATTCATCGTTTTCATTCACAGCAGAGCTGTGACACGTGTTGGCATCACTTGCAGAATCTGAGCTTCAGAGCAGCCCTTGAGGCAGACTCTGCTCTCCAGCTTTGTGTCTGCATCCTGCATCCACCCCAGCGGCGGCTGTGAGACTCCCTGCTCTGCTGTGCTCTCAGCTTTCCTTCCCAAGGAAAAGGAGCTGGAAAAGCAGCCAGGGCAGTACTCTGGGCAGCCCCAGTGTGTGCAGTGTGTGCTGGGGGCTCTCTGCTCTGCTCCTGAGCTGCCTCAGGATGTGCTCCCAGAGCCAGGAGTGCCCAGCCCAGCACAGAGCATCTGCTCCTGGCAGGATCTCTGCATGCCCAGAGCTCCAGCCACACGCTGCTGGAACTCTTCCCAGTTCTCCTGGTGTTGCAAAGGGAAGCGCAAAGTTACAGAAATAAAAACAAAGCCAAGGATGTCTTTATTGCTTGAGAATATCTTTGGTGCTTTCTGATGTGATTACTTCTCCCAGCTAATCTCTATCATTTCTTGGTCCTTTTTCAGGCAATCTAAGTTGAAATTCCTTCTGCACTTGTGCCCCACTCTTCAATTCTGTTGCATTCTCAGTGTCAAATTTCTCTGCATCAGCCACGGTCATTTTATCACTCTTGTTGAGATCAAGCTTTATGAATGAGATACCTTTAACATGTTTTTTCCTCACTGAGGAGATGTTTTGTAAGATCCACTTCCTCTGCTCGTTTACAGTAAACTAAAGCCTGCTTCAGAAATGTGAGGCATGTGAGTACACTACCTAGTGGAATCTTTTTGGATGAGGTCACTTATTTACCTACATTATAAGTTAAGGAAGTGGTGAGGAACACATGGTACTGTAGTTTAAAATGGAAAAGTAGTGTGAGGAAAAAGATGTGGAGAGTGAACAATGGAGACAGGAGAGCAGGCGGACAAAGACAAGCACCAAGATGAGTGCAAGATTGCAATCATGCTGTTTATTTTCCTCCTGTACGTCTTCTTCCTGGCTTGCTTTTTTTTTTTTTTTTTTTTTTTAATATATGCTCTTGATACCATCCATTGTAGGACATATTCACTTTTCCTGTCTTCACAAGCCCTCTGAGCGCCATTCACAACAGAGTCTAATTTGCTTATCCTAAATCACCCTCTGGAGGGGCCTCTCTTTTCTGCTGAAGCACCTAGAGAACATTGCTTCATATTATTGGTTTGTAGAATTAGTGCAAATATTCCCTATAATACACTTCTCCCTCTTTCCTGCTGTGTTTTTAGATAAGCATGGAAAGCATCTGTCAAACCTAGGGAATAACTACAATTTCAGTAATATTTTATTGACTAGGAACTCAAGGATACTGGAATTCAAAAAAAGATAACGCAACACTAATTGCAGCAGTTATGATTTCTTATATTATTTTCTTTGCCTTTGAGAAATTTGTTTGAGGATTTTTAATCAATGGGGAAAGCATAAGTTATGGCTGGAGGAAGGATTGTTAGTGTATTGCTCTGTGTAAGGACTTACTGTTCTGTTCATTTGAGCAATTTTAGTATTATAAAAACACCAAGAAATCGAACTTTAATAAGCATCTATTTTTCTCTTCACTCTTAAAACTATTACCTGTATTGAAGACATTCCTGAGATTTAGTGCCTGCCTGTATGGCTGAGTATTTCAAGGTTAAAAATGCGGAGTTCAGAACAGCATCTCCTTTTCTATCCTTTCATTGCTGCATTTGAGAAGGTTCCTTCCTGCATCAGCTCCCAAAAACATTGCTCCAGCCCAGCCCTGGCAGACTCAGAGGTGGCACCCCTCCCAGAGATTCCTAAAAGATTTTGGCTGAATCATTGGCATTTATGTGCAGGCTGTAAAGAGCCCCAAAGCCAACAGCTACGGCATTTCAGATGTATTGTTTCCGTGATAAGCTCATGACTTTCCTATGAGTTACTCCAAAGGCTCAGAAAATAAACATGCAAATGATGTGTCAAGATAAGACCCAAATTAAGCTTTTTTTATCCTACCTTGAAGAAGCTCGAATTGGAAGTAGCCAACTTTTCAGATAATGGCACAATGCTGCAAAAGGATCTTGACTTGTGGAAGGCTTTAAAATAATGGGACAGGCAGCACACGGGGCTGTTTTCTCACATTTCAGTGACAGATTATTTCAGAGAACTCTCTAGCCCATTTCCTATTTCCTTTGCCCTTGGACTGCTGAGTAATATTTGCATTTTTCCCTACAACATATCTCCTCTGTGGACGGAAGCTTCTGATAAATGTTTTCCCTTGGACTTCCTTTAGCATCCACATTGAACAACTGCCTTTGCCAGGGACCATTTCCTGAGGCCTCCACTTTCTGCTGCTGAACAACATCCACATCATGCCTGCTCTCCACCAGGGCGTGGAGCTCGGGATTGCAGGACGTTTCCCAGCCGCTAAATAGCATTATCTCAAAAATTGTGCCAGAAAAAAATCTCTCCAGAAGTCGAAACTCTCCTTGAAATTATAGAAATATTTGCTGCAGGATAACTGCAAAGCTAACATTTTACAATTCTGGAGAGTTAGAGAAGTAAAAAATTTCTGGAGGGTTAGAACGAGACTTGGAGGGGCTTTTGTGAGCTAAGGATGTGCTTTGAAGAGCAAGATAAAGGTACAACTTTATTAAATAATAATAAAATTTTAAAAAATAAAATATAAAATTATGCATTTTATGCCCTGGGTTGGTAGGTGATTGGAACCATAGGAGACCAGAGAACACACCAAGATGAATTATAGTGAGACTCTTTGATAGCAGCTTTCAGTTATTTTATAGAATAATATTCAGCACTATACACCTTCCAGCCTGTTAAAACCCTTTTCATTTTAGGCCCATTTTCCTCTGAGTCAAAGGTTTTAATAACTTTTCAGTTATTAATTACAGTTAAGATTCAGGTATTTTTGTACATGTTTAAGTGGCAGCTAATGATTCAGCAGAGTTTTACTGTGAAAATAAAGTTGCTGAGCAATCTACATTCATGTTGCCATTAACTTTAAGTTTAAAAATGTCTTAAAGTGATCCTTTCAAGATGGCATATAAAAGGTTGCCCTCTAAGCTGGCACATAAAAATTTCTTAGCTTTAATTTCTCTTCAAAATGTACTTTATAAATAATTCTAAGGTAGATCTGGCCTGTACTACAACGTTCACTCAAAAATCCTGTTTGAAAAGCTATTTTTTCCTAAAAATGAAGTAATGCCTACAGAGTAACTTTTTTCTTGTCCTAAATTTCTCTTTTTCTAAAAACTGCAAGTAAGTGCAAATCTGTTCAGTGTATTTCTCCATGTATTGCACCAGTATTGGAGCATCTCAGTGAATTTGATTATAGAACTTGCACCATTTTTTCCCCTACAGGAAAAAATATGAAACATATTCACTTTTAAATGTGCTCCTTGGATGCATTTTTCATTGAAGAGTTTTACAAAGAATAACCCCTAGTGTAATGTATTTCAGCTCATGTACTGATGCCCATATTCCCTCAGTCTTGTGAAAACTGATAAAAAAATATGTAGTGCTGGCTTACCAAGAATAATTTTTAAATCTTAGTAATTTATCTTGAGAGACTCCACGATCAATATCATACAGCACTGTGAGCCTTCTGCTTTATTATCCTTTTTATCCAAGTGTGGAGAGATAAAGCATTGATTTTTGTTTGCTGTGTGTGCTGTAAAAACAAAGGAGAAATGTCATTTTTGAATGCCAAGGTTATATGAGCATCATTTTATTGATTTTAAGTTAAATAAAAGTTATGTAAGGCAATAGTTGACATTGCTTTGGGGAAAAAATAAATGCCATTGAAATAAATTCTAAAAAAGCCAGACAACGCCTTTGAAAATTATTTATGGCAAGTTCATCTCCCCACCTAAGTTTTCAAAAGTTGTTTTGCAGTCAGATTCAGAGTAGTGTAGTTTAGATAATAATGTACAAACTTTAAATAAGTAAAGATTGACAAAAAATACAAAAAAGTAAAAAGAACAGTAAGGTTATTTATTTTGGTGGTATCCTATATTTGGGGTTTTTTTATGATGATGACCCAATGCATTACAACTGACTTCTCCAAGAAAGAAACCCAAGAGATTTCATATTTTCTGTGCTCAGTTTTTTCCTATTATTAATAACATATTCAAATATTTTTTTCCTCTCATTAAAGTAAATTTTATTCACTCAGAAAGGCCATTTATTTAAATCTGTTGTGTCTTGTAGGACTAAGCTGTTGAATTTTAACACAGGAGGAAGGAAGCCACCTGGTGCTGGGAGATAGAAAATAGAGTTCTTCTGGAAAGGCTGTATGGCAGGGACAGCCTTTCATTAGAGAAAATGTACAGGGAGAAATTCCATATTTAAATGCACTTGGAATTGAACTTGTTACATCTGTGCTATAGGAACCATGGGGTTTGATGTGCTCTGCAAGCACAACAATGCATTGAACTGCACTCAGACCTTAACCTTTAAAAAACAGGAATGATTTTTAGGGAACCTTTAGCTCTGAATTTATATTTTCCTTCCTTTCTCTTTAACTGTGCACTCCAGAAATGTCACACACATTTAAATTACTAGCGAGGAGTTTCTGTAATCCCAAAATGCAAAGAATTTAGCTGCTTTTACTATGAAAGTGACATAAAACTTCAAGAATTGGAAATTAAGGTGGAGATTCCAAAACATATATATTTTATATATATATATATATATGTATATAAATTTTCATAGTTAGTGATATATATATAGATACTGTTTAGAGATCTTCAAATGCTCAGTTTCTTACAAATTTTTATAAATGTATGAAGTAAGAAACCTTTGTAGAAATGCCCCAAGAGACTCTCAAATAGACAGATTTGAGAAGTCAGATGAAATAATCCCAAACCTGTTCATTTCTTTCAAGCTCTGCTGACCATATGCTTTCTGCCCAGCAAATTCTGGTCATTTACTGAGTTTTTCAAACTAACTTGCAAGGTTTCTTGCCTACATGGTGAAAACCCTCAGTGTGTCAGCTGGGTAGGAATTAGCATCTGCCATCTGTCTTCAGTGGGGTCCTTATCAGCACATGGGGGAGAGAGTTCCTGTCTGCTTTGGGAAATACAATAGGAATTCATTCCTTTTTATCAGTTCTTAGGAACAGCAGAACACAAAAGGTACCAGGAATTTGCAAAAGAGAGCTCAAGATTATCAGTGAATAACGAGGATATATTTTTAATGTTTAGGTTGTCTGTTTTGTTGAAACACTAAATGAAAATTTTATCTTGGCAAAATATCAGAACTGTCCTGTCATAAAATCATACTCTGTAAATTGTTTCCTGTTATTTCCCATGTTGCTCTTCTGATAAATTTATAAATTTCTCCATCACCATCGCATAGATAATCAGAAACTTCATTCCCTGAGGTTTTGTGGGTTTTTTTTGTTTGGGGTTTTTTTTGATGGTTGTTTTTGTTGTTGTTGTTGTTTGTTTGGGGGGGATTTTGTGTGTGTTTGTGTGTGTTTTTGTTGTTGTTGTTGTTTTGGGGTTTTTTTGTGGGTGTTTTTTTGTTTGTTTGTTTTTGACTCTAGGTAAATTTTTACATGTCCATCAAAAATGAAGAAAATTTGAAAACAACTAAATCCCTTTCTGCTGACAATCACTTTATTTTGCAAGGCCACACAAGAGTGAGAATGTTTGAAGGAGGACTTGAGTTATTAAAAAGATATAAGGAAATGGGAGAGAATTGCAGGGAGGGAAGAAAGGAATTGTTAGAACAGCCTGAAGAGGAAGAAGATGAATTTTTAAGCAAAGGGCACAGTGAAAGTATTATGTTGTGTGCAGGAAATGGCTTCCTTGTGCTTTGCTATTGTTATGATATCCCTCTTATATTGACAGAAATTACTCTTTTTGTACCATAATTAATAAAGAGATTGAAAGGCACACTTCCCATCAGTTCTCTGTGTAATCAGGGTGATTTACTGGATTGTAAATTTTGCCTATCTGTGAAAGAGGCACACCCATAAAAGTTAGGGGTTTACAGATTCCAAGTTACCTTTTTCTCTGTAAAAAAGATCATTTGTGAAACATTAATAGTAATTAGAAAACAAGATATTTTTCCTCAGAGATCTTTTGCATCTCCAAACCTTATTGAGTAACACATTCAAGAGACAAAACCAGGTTAAATCTGTAGTGGTTGGAACCTTATTTTCTCTTCGCTCTCAATGTAAAGCAGAACTGTGTGATGGCCCATGTAGCCTTTTGCATGTAACCAATGTTTTAGAACATTGTGAAGCAGCACAATAAGCTCCTTTCTGAACTTGCAGTTCCAGAATTTCATGGTTGACAATGATTTTTTTTACAATAAATGTTCTAGAAGCCTAGGGGCTGTCATATTGCAGTGTGAATGAGTGTTGGTTATAAAGGCACCACCACCTTTGACCAGAAATAATATTCTGGGAGTTCACAGGATCAAAGAATAAGAAAGCAGAAAGTTATAAAATACCAAGTGCCTGTGAAAAATTAATTGTTTCTACAGCAGCATGTCTGGCTAAGCTGCCATGGCAACAATTGCAAAAGACACACTCCCTGATCAAATTAAAGATGCGGTTGGGAAGTGTTTGCTGCAGAGCCACACTTTCTAAATAGATGCATTGCAGCACCAGTCACCAACAGGCTCCAGCTGCAGCGTTGTGGGATGCTTTCTGCAATTCAGACATTCTCTGCAGCTTGGGATTGTTGTCGCGTGCTCACGTTCCCATGGACATCCTGTTTAAGCCTGAGGAAGGCAGTGGTTTAAAGAAGGAAGGGGCAGTCTGGGAGATAAGTTTCTGCTCCTGCCTCAGCCCTGTTTCCTATTTACTCTCAGGGAACAACACAAAGTGCAACCTGATTGTTTTCTTAGCTCTAATCCTGACACTGTGGTGTTTAGCAAGTGGGTTTCTGTCCATCCTCAGTATTATGTAATTGAATGGTAATCTTAAAATATCACAGTTTTTTTCAATGGAAATGTGCAAACAAAAAAAAGAGAATTTATTCTTTTGCCTGAAACCGCATGGTCTTGTGTCAGAAATTTGCTACTTTTTGCGCTCTTGCTACTTTAGACACTATAGAGGCCTGTGCCAAAATAAAACCCTCGTGGGCTTTGATTCAAGGGTTGGATTTTGGATGATTTTTAATTTTTAACTGGAGGGGTCCCTCTGCTGGCTCCTTCCAAAATTCCTTTCCACAGGTTCAGCGGGCTTGGATTTGTTACCCTTGGGATACAAGCGCACCATTAGTAACATAAACCATTCTCAAAATGAAAATAGGTAAATATTTCATAGTGAATGCAGTTGTTTTCACATGATTTTAGAAATCAGTTTTACAAAGACATTTGAAAAAAAAAATTCCATAATGATATTTTAATGATAAACAAAATACACCATATTGGGAAAAAATATGAGAATAATACCCCTCAGTTTGGGGGGGGGGGGAGGTTTTGACTTTTTTAAAAAAAAGAAATTCTGTATTTGAAGCAGAATCCTGAAGATAAGAATATTTACGTGGGTGAAGTAATGTCCCTGACTTTGTTTAGATCCTATTTCCATTTATTTGTTAGATTGTCTATAAATCTTTCAAAGATATTTGGAAGAGAATCACAGTAATTTTTTGTGTTTATTCATATCATTTAAATTTTAAATTAATGTGAGAATTCTGGTTTAAATATGGATATCATCCCTGGGCTGGGATTTTGGAGATGTAGATTCAGTTTTCAGTGGTTTTGGTCAGAATTTCTGTAAAAAGCACTGAAACATCAACAGTAATGTTTGTAATTAGAGATAATTAGGTAATGCTTCAGCAACACAAGGAATTCTGTGATTTCTGTATCACAGAAATTAAATTAAGAATTTGAGTGCAACTGCTCATCGTGGAAACTCTTACCTTTGAAGAATGCCTTTTATAAAAAGGCATTCTTCAATGATAACAAAAATAAGAAAAATAAGATTATGAAATTTTGAATTAATTATATTGTAAATTCATACTAGGTCTGAAATATTGTCAAGTTAAAAAAAAATCTATTTAGCTTAGCAAATGGAGCTTTAATATCTGTACTCAAAGATTTTCAGTCAGGAGTGAAAGTGTTGTAGTTCTAAAAGAAAAAAAAAAGTGTATTTTGGCTCCATCCGCTGGGTTCACTGGGACAATCCCACACTGTCCTTCTGTAAAGACTTCTCTTGCTGCAGCCTGGCCCTGTAATCCCTCTGTGTCTGGTTCCGTCCCCGCTCCGGGCGGGCGCTGACCTCTGGCCAGCTCTGGCCAGCTCAGCCACAGATGTTCCCAGTTCGGATGGGCACGCAGGCGATCTCTACCTGCTGGCTCGGCTTCTCAGCAGCTGGATCAGGTAGTGTCGTGACAGCGCCGGCAGCAGAAGAGAAACGGCTGGCTCTCAGCTTGGCAGGTTAAAAGATGTTTATTAGCTGAAGAGCCAAGGAGCAGAGAGCTGAGCTCCAAGCTGAGAGGCTGAGAGAGTTTGACTCTCCCTCCTCCACCTTATAAGCAGGGGAGGAGTTCCAGGGGGTTACAAGACAACAAATCATGGGATTCAGGAGGTAACAAGGTGTGCCCACCCCCAAGCCCTGGACCACTAAAATCCAGAGGAAAAGAATTCCCCCCAGGCTACCCATCACCTGAAGCCCTCTCCCTGAGATTTTGCAATCTGGGAGGGATCCCCAAAGTGACAGACAGGCTGCCCCAGAGCGAGGGTGGGCAGAGGGGATGTTCCAGGTCAGGTGAGGGGTGGGAGGACTGACACAAAACACCTTGTTACACAGAGAACACAAAAGGGATACAGAACTGGGGATACAGTGAAATGAACCATAACATAAACTCCTTATAAAAACCTAATAAAACAGTTCTGCACCACCACAAATCCCCTTGCCTCATGTCTGGCAGCCGTGGAGTTACAAATCTGCCATCCCTGATGGAGCACTTGGGTGTGCCTTTCACACCTGAACCCTGGCTCCTCCCTGTCACCTGCAGCTGGGAATTTGTGCATTTCCATTCAGCACCACTGCCACTCTCCCAGCAAATCCTCTCTGCCAGACCTCACTCTTTCCTCTGCGGGGGCTCTGGGCAGGCTGTCAGGTATCCACAGCTGCATCCTCCTGTGCTGATGGGAACGCTCCCAGCCAGCATTTCTCTCTCTCGGAGAGCAGAAATGGGATCAGCTCAGAGCACTTTGAGTTGTGGTCCCTCCACCTCAGGCTCTGGTATGGCCACACTGCCTGTGAGTTTCCCCTGAATGAACCCACAGAGAGGAGCACTGACATTTCCACCATCCCTGAACTAGTAAAGGAAAGAAAGTTCCTCAAGTTTATTCTCTCATCCCTCTGGCCTGCTGCTAAGGTCTTTGTTTTGAGTTAAAGTTTGGGGTTTAATAGTGAGTTTTTTCTGTGGGCCTTTGGGAAGGTAAATCAGTTTTCTCAGAGTCCTGAGAAAAGCTCTGAAATGTTCCAGGGACTTGTTAGACCCTTTAATATTGTCACTTCTGTAGCCAAGGTCATGTAACGGAGGCATCTGAGGGGGTGGGGATACAAAAACTGGTTTTAGAGACTCACGATTCTCATTAGAATATGCAAGGCAGGTAATTCCACATGGAATGGCAAAGAGTGACTAACAAACTCTTTTGTGTGGGTAGGTTTTGATGCAATGATTCTTGCCCAATTAACTGAGTTTTGAGGGGCTTCTCTGAAGCCTCAATACAATGAAGAATTTGTTCAGCTTCGAGCATGTTCTCAAGTCCCTCCACTGTTTGTATACATCACGGTGCTGCTGTCAGAGTTTCAGTGCCTAATTTCAGACTTGAGCATTATGTAAAATATAAAAATAGCCTGGTGAATGCATTGAAATGCCACATGCATTTCAATTCCAGGCTTTTGTCACCTCTTAATGGAGCTGGGTACTCAAGGCAAACTCGTTCCATTATCCAGACCCACTACTGTTCTCCTTGCCTCGGTAATCTGTTCCTGACAAAAGATAAACAAACTCTGACCCAGGGAGTTAAACAGGTTTATGTGTCTGAATCAATACACCTAAGTATAATATTGGCATTTAGATTTAGAAAGTAATTCATAGTAAGTTTAGACTTGAGCTTTAAGTACCCTGTAATGAGTTGGCGTTTATCTGCTGCCCTTGTAATTGAAAGTACTGACATTTTATTTTCTTCAAGCACATTTATATTACCCAGGTGGAATTGATAGCTGTCATTTCCACAAGGACAAAATGATTGAGCAGATAGAAATGTGGCAGAAAAGTTGTTTGTACAGATTCAAAGTTGTATTGTTGTAGAAGTTATCATAGGAATAAAATTGCCGAGGATCAGCAACTTCTGAGGTCCAAAGTCTGATGTGGGCTCTCATTTAGTAGCTGCATTGTAGAGGGAGCTGAAGTTGTGAATGAAGTATCTGAAATCACAGAGTGTCTGCTTGCACAAGGATACTGTGTGTGCTACTACTGGATCGCAGTTATGGGGGGGATTTTATAAAGAGACCTTTGCAATTGCTGCTCCATAGTTAATGTTTTATTGTCACAGAAGTGCAGGAGCTGTTGGAGGAACAGCAGAGCATAACAAAGAAGAAAAGGGAGAAAATTTCTTTTTTTTCTCCCAGACTGCTCAAGTCCAGAGAGTTTCAGGAGAGGAGTTCAGGCTCAGAGCTGATTTTGTCAATTATTCACAAGTATGTCCTGAGAGCTGCTGAGCTTTTCCACACAGATATTCAGCAATTTGTAAAATGCAGTTCCTCACAGAAATTATATACCACAGTAATCAAACATCTCCATTCCTTGGGCTCTACAGTGTTTTGGGTTTGTTCAGGTTTGTTTGTTTTCTCCATTTCAAATAAGGCAAGAAAATTTCATTGCAAAAAAATACAATTCAGTGCAAAACTTACAATGAGGTACTGTGAGGAAATGAGCAGCTGACAGACATAGTTTGCTGTGATTGAGAGGAAACATTTATCTGCTTGTGAGAAGAGCATGTTTGCAGTCATATGTCTCAACAGAAGGAGTGTGTTAGTGGAATTTCCCCCGGAGCAGGGGCACCGGAGCGTTCCGAGGGAAGGAAGCGAGGCCGTCCCCAGAGAAGCGAACACTTGTTTTCTTGGCCATTTCACAGCCTGGGCTGAAAGTGATATTATAGATGTTGTAGCACAGCTGAATGAGGAATTAATAAACAGCAGGGCAAACAGGTTGTGTGCAAGACAATCTCAGATATCTGTGTTTTCTGTGCTTCTGGGCATGAGCAGCCCAGGGCAGGGCAGTTCCAGGCAGAATTTGCGTGTCAGACCCTGGGCTAAGCTGCAGCAGCACCGCAGAGACCATTCAGTCTGTGCTGGTCTGTTGAGCACTCTGGAAACCCTCACTGGGCTCATGTGATGATGCTTTGGATGTCTGGCATAAATTAGCATTTTGGGATCAGGGTGTTTTCCAGCAGAGCTGGTGTTTGTGCAGGACACCACACTGGGATCTTTGAGATCTGCACTGCTGGGTGTTACCCTCGTCCCACAGCATCCCAGCATCCACTATTGCTCAGAAAATTGCTGAATTTAGGCATTATGGTGGAGGCAGAGTAAGTATGGTTTGATTTTACCCATCCTTGGGGAGCCACTGGAAGGTATCTCTAATTTTCAGACAAGACCCAAAATAATTTGATGCAAATTCATCAAGAGAATGGCTACCTTGCAGTGACCTAGACCTAATGAAGAATCACTGTAGATGAATTTTAATTGTTGGAGGGGAAGAAATATAAAAAATATTAAAAGTTGTCAAAAAGATATTGCGTCAAAAGTGTTTCATGGAAAGTATTTACTCAGATCAGGCCATATTTTGATTACCAACCATTTAGAAAAACAGTTCCCTGGACCCTTCTGGGTGAGCACTGGTGTGAGAATACAGTGTTGGTGTGCTTGGAGATGGTGATGGAGATGCTTTGATGTTGGGTGTACTGATTCAGTTAATTGACATCAATACAGTTCATAATTTTCAGCCTTTTAAGTTAAATCAAAAGATTCTGACCTAAGTTCACCTATTAAAAAAAAAATAAATAAATAAAAAACCCACAGTAAAACTGGTTAAACCTCCCAAGATCTTGCTAAAATTTGATATCCTATGAATAGAAATCTAAGACTATAAATATCTCCATTCTTGGAATTCATTGCCTGGACTGTGGGAGGGACAGAAAGATTTGCAGAAGTTTAGTGTGGTTATCAAGTTTATATACTTGTTCTGCTTTTGAAGCGTGTATTTCTTATCTTCCCTTGAGCTTTTAGATTTCTAATATCTGCAATATTTTGGGGGTACTCAAGGAAAGACGAAGAAATAAAACATTTGCTCCCTGAAAACTCTGTCAGTTCTTGTCCATCTCATTTCACCACTGGAGGGCGGTAAAATATTTACAACTTTTTCTTTTTCCCTTCCTTTTACTTTCATTATTTAATTTTTCTTTTAATGTTTTAACTGCTGTTAAAACACGTATCTATTTTTTAAAAAGGCAATTTGCACGCAGCTCACCATCTCCAGATTTTATAAGTCATAAGGATTTTTCTGCTTTCATCCTTAGACTTCTCTTTCCTGCACTTGGGTATAGGAAATTGTGGTTGTTTAGAGGCAAGAAAAGATCAAACATTTATTAAGACCTCCACGATGGAAATTCCTTGGTGTTGGCAAAGGAGCATTGAAAGGGTTTTAGTGGAATGGGCAGGTGTCGCCTCCCATGACCTGACTGCAGAAATAAAAGGAAACTTTTCCCATAGTGTGCTTCTGCTGCTGATACTTATCCCCAAATACTATCTCTCTATGTTAAATATGCTATTTCTTCAACAGTGAGGAGGAACGTGCTCTGACCATGACCCTTCCAATCTGTCTTTTACAAAAATCTGCATTCTACCCATATTCCGGTTCCTGTGTGTTTCTGTGCACCCTGAGTTTCATTGTCACAGGATTGATTTGGGAGTGTGTCTTGAGACAGGGGTGTTCACTTTTTCTGACTATTACTGCAAAGGCATCCAAGATGCCTTTAGATGAGCTAATATCCCACTTTTACCTGTTTTAGAAAGGCAAATAATACCACTGAAGAAAGCATATATTGTAAACGACATGGTATTAATATTTTACTTATACTTCCATTGAAAAAATATGGAAGAATGACTTTATAGACAGTTTTACCTCCAGTAATTGCACGCTGCAAGGTAAAACTTGATCTTTCATTCCTCTTCGATCTTTTTAATTTGGATTTAATACACATTATTCAAACAAGAGAACATATCCACTTGGACAAATATTAGGTTTCTTAAACGGTGTGTAAAATCCTGTGCACAGCTGAGCAATGTTCTGTCTGTTGGAATGAGTTTCCTTGGGAGCATTTTGGGGTGAGGATGCTCTGGTGGGGACCTGCACCTAAGGAAAGGCATCGCAGCACCTTGATGCAATTAGTCTGCTCACAGATTTGGTTCTTGGGCACTGTGCTATTGCCGCTTCTCTGGAGTTTGGTAGCTGGGCACAAAAGTAGAATATTCAATTGTTGTAAATTGCCTTACCCTTTCTTAACCTTCAGCTGCTAGAATTAGTTGTTTGGCTTTGCTTTTTTTGTTTGGTGACTGACCGAATTCTCTTTCTCAATGACTTCTGAATTATTTTGCAAAGCTTTTTTGACTGCTTTATCTCCCATTTCATTTCCTTTAATATCTACACCAGCTGGAATCCATACAAAAATGACATTGTTGCTGTGACATATTACCTTATTATAGACATCAATAATTTCCAGAGCTATTCCTACTCTAGTGATTGAAATTTCTAGGATGATATCAGCGGCACTTAAAAGATCTGGAGAAGTGACAGATTGTAAAGGTTGTACTCCAGCAATCTAATTCAGTGCCATCAGGGTGGGAAATAACTCCACAGTATAACCAGGTAACCAATCTACCTGGCTTCTTCAACTCAGTCCACACAGGAGGCTGCTGAACCCCAGCCCACTACAAAATCTCGAAGGAAAATGGAAAACTAAATAGAAAAAGGATGGGAGGGAGAGGGGAAAAAAAAAAAAAAAAAAAAAAAAAAAAAAAAAAAAAAGAAAGAACTGTAATTAAATTATTGCAATGAAATTTTTAGTCTTAGACAAGGAAATGTCAGGGGTCTGACTCTTTCCCCACACTGCTTGCAGCACCCGAGGGTAAATGTGACGTGGTGGGGCTGGGTTGATGGCTAAATTTGCTGATCCTAAAAGTCTTTTCCAACCTTAACAATTCCATGATTCTATACATGCTTCCTCCATAATTGTTCCAAATCAAACTGATCAATGATCCATCATCTCCTCCTATTTTATTTTTTTTTCACTGTACTCTCTTAATCTTTGAACTACCAATGATTAAGTGGTTTCCTTGCGAGCACGAAACGCAGAGTCACCCAGATCACTTTATTTTCCCACTTCAATGGCCTTACAAAGACCTTCTGAATCCTTCAATTATCTGCTTTTCCACCATCTGTGGTTCAAAACAGAATTTTTTGCACTACAAGGATCTTCTCAGCGTGGTTGCTGCTTTAGCTGTGCCTTTTCCATCTCTCTTTGTGGTGTCAGCATTCCTAGCTTTGGCTTTTTCACTCCCTCAGGGAAAATCTCTCCTCAATAGGGAAAGTGTCTGCAAGTATTATACAGACATGATCATGGCACCCAGAAATTCTGAGGAATCTTTTAAATCTGAGGAATCCTTTAAATCTGAGGAATCCTACTTGACCATTTATTAAACACTGTTTTTTCAAGCTATTCCTTAGTAGCCAACATCTTTTCAAAACGGGATAATGAAAGGCATGTCCAAATTTTGAAGATCAGCTTGCAGAGCTCAACATTTGACACATGCAAACAATTTAAGTAAAAAATTTCAGGATTTGGAAAGAATTCACTTTCCCTATTTTCCAGGAGCCTCTTGATGTACTTCTAATTCTTTACTCCTTCATTATTCAATTACAAAACTCTATGTGATGACCATAAGCCATTACTCAGTCATTCCTCTAAATATTTAAATTCTGCAGTAAATGTCATTTTCCCTTATTATTGGAGATATGGAGGTAATGAATTTTCAGTAGCTTGAAAGAATTCATGGATAATTTAAATTACCCACTCCTGAGCATACCTGACCTGGAAATTACTCTGTGCTTGTGCTGGAGTTCCACGGGGCAATGTTGTGGGTTCTGCAATCCTGACAATCCATTACCTTGTCATTTGATGATATATACAATGGAGAAGAGGCAGGTTTAAAGTAAGCTTTCACATATATGCTGTTCCACATCAACCTCTCTCTTCCTTATAACCTAAAAGGCAATCTCTGGGTTATGTAGGAAGACTAGGAAATACAGGGATGTTAATTACAAATAAAAGCTGAATACCATAATAATCTACATGATGTGCAATACTCAGGCTGCAACTGCAGTTGATTTTTATCTCCCTTACTTGATCCCTTCATTTGAGACAGCATTCCTGGCAAACTGTTGCTCTCTTGCATGTAAAATGTGCTGGAGAATGAAGAAACTTGTGTGTTAAACTTAATTTTTAAACAATGCCACAGGCAAGTTGTCCCCTTTTTAAAGAGGACATTATAACATTTCTGTGTCTATAAATACAACACATAAAGCTCCTTATTACCAAATGCTTTATTAACATCAGCAGACAGTCTTATGACATGATCTATGGTTGATTGATTTGCCTGAAAGCCACTTTAATACTGAGGAAGAAGATTATTCATCTCCAGAAAGAATGACAGTCAACAATAAATCATTCCCTCCATCTTCTTACATAGCCATGAAGTTAAGGCTATCACATGATAAGAACCTAAATCAAAGTATGATCTCCTTTTTTGGAGGGGGTTGGGCTTTTTAATAAGAAATGCATAAGATTGCTTTCTTATTTTTTTTATCAACCTAATGCTGCAAACACAATCACTGCAAATTTGTTGAGAGATCAGATGTTTAATGTGGGTTTAACATTTAACAGTAAGAACATGAGCTTTTTCTACCATAATTTTAATTTGTACTTGATATTTAGGATCATTTTGACTTGTTTTGTAACTCACAAAATTAGCAAACCAAAGACTTTTTCTATAATATAATGGTTGAAAGCCTAGTTTAGTAGAGTTTTGGGCATTTTATAGAGCTCATTCAGTGAAATATTTTGCTTATCTGATTTTTGGATTATTTATGGGATGGTTTATTCCTTTGTTCTTCGATTGCTTTTCCTTTCCTGTCCTTGTAACCCTGAGCTGGGCTCTCCCATGGGATGGCCAAGGCAGGGAAGCAGCAGCAAGGCAATGTTTTCCAAAGAACACAAAAGAACCCAAGAGCCTTTTCAGGACTGCCATAACGGTGTTAGAATGTTCTCTGCATTGTGTTCGACCTGCATTTCTTTGTTTATGTTTATTTTTCCTTGTTTATTAAAACCTTTTATTTTACAAAGCATGTCTGGGGAAGTTGTCTCGCTATGTGATTTAAGCCATTTCTCTGAACAGGTCTAGACCCTGGGAGGTATTGGAAACCCCAATAGATTCAGGCTTTTCAAGCCTCACACAAAAGCAGGAATACTCAGTTTTGAACGCTTTGAACGCTTTGATGTGTGGCTGGATGTGAGTGAGCACAAACAGCAAAGGAAGAAGATCCAGGAGCAGGGAACAAGTTCAGTACTTGAATGGTAACAATTTGTCAGACTGGGCAAACCTGTTCCTGCCCTGTTGGGCTTTGGGGAAGTAAAAAGTGGATTATAAAAGAGGCAAGGAGTAGTATTACAGTAGTATGGAAAAGAAAAAGAAATGTAGACCTTTCTGACAAAATTGTATACATATTTGATATTTCTGTTTCTGCTTTTTGTGAAGTCTTTCCTCTTTCTCTGGAGGTTGGATGATCCAGTGAATTAGGGGCTCCTTGGCAGTGTTCTTGTTTTCATTTGCTTTTTAGAAAATCCTTATTGCTTTTAGCATGCTGAAAGCTTTATTGAGGTTCTGACGTTCTTTACTGCTGTAAAGCCTCTCTAGCATTGCTGTATCAAGTGCAACAAATTAACATCAAAGGGATATTGCTATTCATGGCTCTATGATCAGCCACGTATCCCCTATATGCTGAATTTGCTCTTTTGAATCTCATTCAGTGTGCCTGCTCTAAGTCCCTTGTGGATTGCCTTCTTCATTTGCACAGCACTACACACATTAATATTCACATGCATTTAAGTGGAAAATTACCTCTTCCTGAAGGACCATCAGCCCTGTCTGGTGGCTTTTTCTATAAAATACATGCTCAGATATTGCACTGCTGACAGGCAGTGCTTTATTTCTCTGTTTCCTCTTGACTTAGCATGCCCATGACCAAAACCCCAAGCCACGAATTTCTGCTACATTTCGTTTCATTTCCAGGGATCTGTTTTCCTTATCCACATGGCATCACTACTTATGAGGACCCATAGGTGGACAAAGACACCTTGGCCATTTTCTGTTTCCCCTGGCATCAGAGTCTGCTATTTCCACTCTGCCTGTGAAGAAAATTCTGTTCAGTTCCTGGAATGAAGAGGGAATTTCATCAGTGCTGCAGAAAAATATGTTGTCTGAAACAACCCCCTGAAACTGCAGCTCTGTGGGTTTTCAGTTTTCTCTTGGTCAGCACACCAGCCAGGTCTGTTCCCCATATTCTGCAGGTTCAGAGGGAGCCTTGATTCTCATGACTGAGAAGGAAGTATAAACAAAAAAGGCAATGTCACACTGTTCAAAACTTAGTGTATAATTTTCCATTGGAAATAATTTCCCTGCCAATTCATGGAATCACCATGATTCCTGTCTCGTGACATACACACCTATATCCAGAGAAGTTAGGATATCTTTTAGTTAGGTATGATTGGAATATATATACACCCCTTCCCTGAATTTCCAGCATATTTATATGCTAGCTTTATATTTTTTATGCTTCTCTAATGCCTTACAGTTTCCTGGAAGCCCATTTATGTGCTGTAGATAAATTTCTGGCTTCATAAAAGGTGTTTCTATGTGCATTTTATTTTCTTTTCTAATTCAAAGTATCTGAAATACAGTGAGGTTTGTGCTGCAGTCCATAAAAATGACACTTCTCTGTTATAAAACTGAGATTGTGTTACGTGCTTTGGAGTGTTCTCAACTTTGTGGGCATTTGTTCACTGTCGGAAAAAACAGACAAGGATTTTGTTTGTACTGAGTTGCAGATTTTGGGGAGTATTTGCTTGCTCCAAAAACTGCACTTTTTTTACACTTCATCCAGCACCAAGTCAGGCAGAAACCACGTCATTTAAAACACTTTTTATAAAGCTAAAAAGAGGTGTGCTGTATGTGTATTAATTGGGAGTTTCTAACTTTGCCTTGAAAAAGTGAAAAGCTGCTCAAAAATAGTGCCATACTTTACTTTCAGATCAATGTAATGCAGGCAGGTGCTAAAAGTGTTTCTCTGTGATTTTAATTTTGGCACATCAACAAGGCTATCTAGAATTACAGCAGCTTGTGTCTCCTGGAGATCCACAACTTTGTTAGAAAAAAAAAAAATTGAGAATTTGTCAGTTCGGCCCAAATAAAATAGCAATGTGTTTATTTTAAAATATTTAGAAACAGTTTGTAAAAACAAACAAACAAAGAAACAGAAAATCAGTTATCATAAGTGAGTTGCTCAGTTCTAAGTAACTTTTGTAATTCTGTGAATAAATTAACCTGTTTAGAAAAGCCCATCTGGTTGAGGGGTTCTGAATATCATTAGCTCCAGGTTCCTTTTTTATTTATCCTGCTTTTCACTCAGTTTTTTTTTGTTTTTTTTTTTTTTTCCCTGTGGTCTTGCAGTGTTTTGACACATGATAATGACCTGTCTGCTATTGCTGCTTGCCACCTCCTCCTCTCGTTTAGTTTCTGGTTGGCTGGGTGCCTTATCCTGCCTGTGCTTATGTTAATCTTATGCAAAGCAGCAGAGTGTGGGCATTCTGAGCTTTGGAAATCTCAGTCTCCCTTTGCTATCTGAGGTGAGCTTCTGGTGTCATGGTGTTAAATTCCTCTTGGGTTTGAAGGAAAAATTAAGGGGTTTTTGGTTTTGTTTTGGTACACTTTATCTACTATTATCTTCCCTAAGACTTTATTTCTTTATCAAGTATTGTTTAAACGGCCTTCATATGTGATGTCAATCTACCTGGTATAAATGTTGTGCAAATCACCATTTTTTTTAACACCCCCTGTGACTGTAAAGTAAAACCAGAGTGACACTAAAGTAAAACACTACAGAATAAGTTTAGAAATAATGCCAAATCATGATTAATGTTGAATTAACGCATCATTTTCAAATCAGCGCTTCTCCTCATGAGCTAGTCAAGCATGCAAGTGGAATTTACATCCTCTGGGGAGACAGATGAACCAGGGAGATGTTTCCAAAGAACACAAAGGTGTAGGGGAAAGTCAGCAGAGTCCCCTGCTTTGCCTGTCCTCAGGGCAAGTGTCCAACGGTGATTGAAATCCTGAGTTTCAAATGGATTCAGGTTTTTTGAGCCTCACACAAAAGCAGGAATACTCATCTTTGATCTCTTCGGTGTCTGGCTGGAGGTGAGTGAGCACCAACAGCCTGTTCCTCAGCCAAGCTGAGTTCATAATCCAAACTTAAGCAGAAAATAGGAAACGGACAAGGGAGACAAATTTACAGCAAGTTCATCCCTCAGGTTCAGAACCAGCACGAACTGGATGGTCAGCAGTACTTGGAACTATAAAGCAGTGTAAAAGTCTGCAGGTGACTTCGGTGACATTATTGTAGCTCTGCAGGAAATGCACAAATGTAAGGAGCAGAGTACCTGCGACAACTTTAGCATTTGCATGAATTCCACATGATTATCCCTGGAAGGGCTCCCTCCTGAAGGAGCACGTAAAGGTGAGGATGTGGAGGAGAGAGGTTTCCCTTGGAGCTGGTGTGGTGCTGGAGGGGCTCACGGTGTGGATGGACGCGTGTGCCCCCAGCTCAGCGTTTCAATGACACCAAACCGTTCGGACAAATAGGGGAGACAAAACTGGATGAGATGCACACTCACCTGGCAGCTCTGGGAAGAGGGGCCGTGACTGCATGTAGATCTTTGGAAACCTGTGGTGTTTTCCAGTGGGGTGAGGGGGTTTCATAAAATTCAGTGGTTGATTAAAAATACTTGTTTTCCATGGCTGAGGTCAAAGCATAATGTGAATTTTGTATTTCTCTTATTATGATAATTTCAACATTAATGATCTAAGTAGGGATTGAAAAACTAATATGCAGCAAAATTTTACAAGAATTATGGGGATTTATTTTCTAAGAGCGTTTCTTATTAGAGATGTCCACCTGTGCTAAATTTTATCACTTATAAAAATATTTAATGCAGTTTAGACTAAAATTAACAGTTAGAAACACTTATTAGCATGAATATCACAACTGTGATGTATCCTTTTGCAAAAAGCATCCCAGATTGAGGTGGAAAGGTAATATAAAACTTGTTTTTCTGTATTAGAAAATGTCTTAAAATAAAAACAAAGTAAATGTGAACAATAAGTCTTAGACTCTTGCTGAAGATCAGGTCACATAATGGCAAATGGGGCTGGAAATTATAAAGAATAAAGAGGAAAAAAGCCAAAATTTTATTATTCAGTATAAATCTAATTTGTATGTATTTAACATTACGTGTATTAAATTTGTATGTTAATTAATTTGTATGTATTTATATATGAATCACCATAAATATTATTGTATAGTATCACATATATAATATGATATAAATATTATAATGTAATAATATTACTTAAATATGAATATTTGAATTGTAATAGTCAGAACTGGTAATAAAACAAGCACTTGTGACACTTCTTACAATCACATCCTTTGTTGAGGGCCAGGTAGACCCTTTTGCATTTATGACCAAAATGCCATCATCATTACTAATTTGGTAACAGTTTTCCATCCACCTTGTAGAGTTTGATAGTATTTTTGTTGAAACTGTCCAGTTGAAATAATTTTTAATAGATCACCAAGAATCCTAGATGCCAATACTGTAAAAGCCTTCTTACCTGGTCAACTCACTGCCTATCCAAGGAGTGCTTAATGTGAGGAAAAAGAAAAAACATTTATCAATTCCTTAAAGACTTAAATTGTCATAAAAATCCAATATTAAACATGGTGCCTGTTTAGCTTTTTTGGGTTTCCCATAAGTTTGGAATAAGCCATCTTGTATTTGGTGCTGACTGAAAAATGTAATTTGACTTTTTAAAATTAAAACCGTCATGGTATTTAAAGATGAACTTAAGCTCTGCTAATTCTATTAAACTGCAGGCTGCCAATGAGTTATAAAGTCTAATTAATCATTTTGTCAGCTTTGCCTTCTGAAACTAGTCAATATAAATTTGAATAAATAGGAAGCTGTTGACCCAGACACCTCTGGATGTTCTGAATAAAGATGTGCCAGTAGTAAAACACTCCACCAATTACCCACTTTGCACATAGTGTGCACAAACGTGGCAGGGAATTACACGCTAACACAAAGGTGTGGCCTTAATTTAAATTATTTATTTGCAGTGGTAAATAAAGAAATATGTGTAGTCATTCCTCCTGTGTTTTGTCAAGACAGGGGTTTTGAGGAGGAAAACTTTTTAGCTCAAGTTTGTCGCTGACGCTGCAGTGTGACATGTCACATCAGGTTGCATCAATAGAGCCATGTTATGTAAAAGTAATGAAATGTGACTGATAGAACCCAAGATACTGTAACATACTGTAACATAATGTGTCAGCATTTCTTTAATGGAGCCTTTCAGGAATGCTTTTTTTTGGTACAACACCTTAAAAAGTCAGTTACGAAGAGTGGTGAGGGGAGTGAAAACATTTGCACTCAGTTGCCACCACAAGAAACACAGAAAATCATATAAATAAAAAAGAAAACCAGTAGTGTGTGTGTATGTGTGTGTATATATATATATATATATATATGTATATGTAAGTCTGTATGTATGTATGTGTGTGTGTATATATATATTTATATATAAAATATATAAACTAGAAATTCAGAATAGTGAAGTCTAGGCATCATCAGTTAATTCTCTAACTTTTAGTGAAATTTTTATGAAATTGATTTATGATGTTTTATGGAATTGATTTCCTGATCATTCACAAGAGTAAAAACTTATCTGTGCTTGACATAAGATTATCAAGATGTCATGCCTGTGGTGTTGGAAGTTCTCTCCATCCAGCAGAAAAAACTTACACTTCTCTGATATACCTTAGTGATCCGGGGAGCCTCATTTCCATTAAAAACAGCCCCGTGATCCTAGAAATAAAATTATTATTTACATTTTTAGAGGTCAGATTGCTTCTTTTTCTCCATCCCTCCCCGAGCTTGTGAAGCTGGGGGCGGAATGGCCCCGCATGAGGGATGTGACACATAAACCACCGCTGCTACCAACATCCTTCTTCGCGGGAGGGGAGACACCGAGCTGTTTGTCTTCAGCAGATTAACAGGGAAGGTTGTTTTTGTTTGTCTGACTGGTCAAGGACAATTTACAGTTCAGTTACTCTGAAGGAAAGACTTGTTGATTTGAGAGCACTCCTATTATAGCTGCAGGTAGAGGATGATGGATTCAGCCGTCACCGTGATAAACTGCAGCCCGTGCGCCGGCAATGCTCTAAATAAATAAAACACTGGTGGATCTGTTTGCTTCAGCTACTTAACAGCCAGGGCTTCCACGTAGGTGGAGGCTTCTCAAGTGGGGGGACCAAGGATTTCAATGTTCTCTTTAGTTCAAAGACGTCTTGGGCTTTCTGAGGGTATTCATATTCAAGAAGAGGGAAAACAAGGGAAGGAAATGAACATAATCTTTTTGATGGAAATTTTGAATCCCAGTGGCTCAAAGATAAATTTTTATGCTTCCTACAAAATATTCTATTTGCCTAGCTGAACACTTGTTTTCTCCAATTTTTCCTTACCTTTGAACTTCTGAGATAAGAGTTGTTAAAAATCTCATTTGTCCCTTGGCTGACGAAGACTGCCCTGTATAGAACATCCACTCTTGGAACGACCACTGTGACAAAGTGGGCACAAATTTTCTTGTAGCTTTAATTGATCTATTAGCTCAGTCACTTATTCTCTGGTTGGCTATCACCCTTGATAGCCATTATCATTCCATTAGAGCAGCCTTGTCTATTTTTAATTGCTTATCATTGAAGATATATTTAGTATACATAGCAACTCTTTTTTTTTTTTTTTACTCATCAGTGGGAATTGTTTGCTATGCTGCAAAGCTTTTAAATAACAGGAATTTTTCTGCTGTGTCATGTTAGGTTTTTATGATTTTTCTCTTGGTCACATGAAATAAATCACTGCTAACAGTACTAATTCCACTCTATTTTAGTCAATTATATGCCTACAAATTTACATTTTAAATTAAAATTTAGACACTTGAGAAAAAATATTAAAAACTGTAGAAGAAATGAATAAAAAACTTATGTTTAGTGCTTGCATTCCTGCCTCTCTCATTCCATGCTTTTCAGTGCAGGCAGGGTACATAGGTTGATCCTGAATTTTCTAGTATGTTGTGCTGCAAGTATCACTACTACTGACAGACATTTTACTTGCATAGCTGCTGAGAGATCAGAAATAGAAAATTGGAAAAAAAATTATGTCCCCAACCCAAAATTTGTGTTCCATTTTTCCTTGGGAGATGGTGCATAGTGCAGCCCATGGTAGCTGAGTGCATCTCTGTGCCATTTAGTGGTTAGACCAAGGATCGTTGTATTCATATTTCATTTTATTTTTAACTCGCGATTCAAGCAGCAAAGATGAGATCTAGATTGATAAATCATGCATCTGGAGTCAGTAAACTTTGTTTCCAAAAGAAAGAGGTTCTTTTCGAGAGTTTTTGGTTTTCCTTATAGGTTTGGCTTTTTTCAAGCACTCAGATTTGCAGAAATGTTTGAGGCTGAGGATAGCACCCAAAGACCAAGACGAGTATCCCCCTGTAAAAACACTGTTGATTTTTTGTCTTGCGGCCTTCCCAAGGCGTGATTGTTATTCTCAAGATGAATTTTTGTCTGTTTAAATACTGTGAAATCCCCACTGAGTCAGGAAACCTTTAAGATACAGGGAACTGGCAATTCTACATGAAAAACTTTGACACACACAAAAAAGGCACATGAAATTCACCTCTTCTGCCCTCCAAAATGGGGATGGGAGCAGAAAACAAGCCTTCTGCTTTGTTCCTCTCTGAGCCTTGAGTGGAACAGATAACATTATCAAAGGGAATACTACAGAGTCATGCTGGATTGTTCTTTCAGCAAGGATGGACTCTGTTTTTTCTCATTCTCTGCTTAATATTGATATTGCTTTAGTGGCCACAAAATACTATTTTATGTGCATTGTTTCTGTGCTATCAGGAGGACCCACATGGGTAAACACCTGCCACTTGTGATAATAGTGACTCTTTGGGAGTAAAGTTGGAAGGGGTGATATTGCAAATAAAAGTCAGTTTGACAGGGAAGAGTAAAGTCGGTGTCAATGTTGTTTGTTTTTGAAGAAGCATTGATAAATTGAAAAGCCAAATTAAAGTATTAGGTCAATATAGCAAATGAGAATTAATAATCTGATAAAATATAACATTAGCAGGTAATAATAGAGGATTCATAAACATTATCAATAGGGCTTCAGGGCAGATAAGCTCTGGGAGACAGGAATGTGGCAGTGGCTCTGGTTTCTGCAGATGGCTTTGGTGCCCTCTGTCACATATTTAGAAAGTTCATTACTGGCAGGGAAATGAGGATCTAATGTTGCAAATCAGCCAATTTCTACTCCTCCAAATGAAACTTTCGTGTGGAGGACACTTAAGTTTTAATAGTGGTAAATTTAATGTTTTCTTGGCTTTTGAAAGCAAGTTTTACACAGCTCTCTTCTTCCAGTTTATAGGCTGATTTTTCAAACCTTTTCTCTGTTTTTGGCAACTATTTTTTGTTCCATTTCACCGAGTTCTTATCTGAGCACACAGTAAGCTTAATTCATTGCTTTTGCTCTGCACAGCACTCCAGTAATTACTGAAACTGCCAATGAAGAAACAACTACAAAGCAACAAATAAAATGCATGCTATAAATAAGGTATTGAATTCTATTTGACTGCACAGGGCAACAATTTCTAAAAATTGCTGAAGAGTCCAATAAACAAGGTAGATCTTGAAGATGTTGTGTCTGTACAAACCTGCAGAGAAACACCCAGAAGTTTCTTGGTACGAATGGGAAATGCGATGAAGTTTCAAACTTGCAAGTACTTACATATATAATTACTTGTTCTAAGAGCAATACCAGGGGAAAACCATGGAGAATCCAAAGTGGAGTTGTTCTTGTCCAGGCCCTTCCTGTCCAGAGCAAGCAATTCTTAACCAAATTTCACCGTTCACACTTCACTCCTTGCCTGTCAGAGATTTCCAATTAATTTCTTCATCAGCGCAGCAAGTTTTGGAGATGGAAATGGTGAATATGTTTGAGGTAACTGAGCAGCAGTAAACAGTGGCTCAGCCCCAAGTCTCTCTGCAGCTCAGCTGCCAAACATCTATTTAAGACCCTGACTCATAAAGTTCAGAGCAGCCTTGCCAGTCACCTCCAAAACTTTCAGTTTTCCACTGAAAATTTGATTTGATTTAGGAGTCGGCTGAAAATCAGGTGGTCCAAATGCTATTTAAAAATTGAAAAATTCTTGGAAGTGTGGGAGCCATCCTTGAAAGCGCAAAAGCAAATCCTGTGTAGTTGGGAGCTCTCTGGGAGGCCTCTCAGTCCAGCTGAGGCTGAAGAATTCACATTGGACTGTGAGATATTTTGGTTGTCCCTGCAGAAGAAAAAGCTGTGCAAATTATAAGATCTGAGAATTAAGTGACTTGGCCACACTGATATGATTTTAATGGGAGAATCAGCTGGAAATGCATGTGCTGTAGTAATTGCATGAAGATACTGTAAATGCATTCTACTTGTATATAATTTATTGCTTTTTCCTCTGTGATTAGAGAAAGCAGACGAGCCCTTCTCTGCACTCAAGGAAATTAAGGAATCAATTTCATGGAAGAGGAAATAACAAACAAACAGAAAGCTCTGGGCTAGTAGAGGAATATTCACATTTAAAAAGTTGTGCAGGTTAAGCAAAAAAAGTTTCCTGTTTTTGTACAGTGATTTTTCATTTTGCGCTGCAAGCTTTTAGGGTTATTAAATGTCTAGATTTTAAAGTGTATTCCATCAACTGAAGCAGAATAGGAGCCAAATTTGGGAGTTTGATACTCAAGCGTCACTCTCACTAATTTCATTATGAACTTCACATTTATAATCAAAAAAGCACTGCCTGACTCTGGAGGGCTGTGTTGTACGAGACATCACAGAATCACAGAATATTCTGACTTGGAAGAGGCCCACAAGGATCGAGTCCAAATCTTAAGTGAGTGATCCATATGGGGATGAAACTCTCAACTTTGGTGTTATTGCCCCTCAGAAATGTGAGGTGTTATTGCAACTCAGACTCTTCTCAGTAACTCAGATTTCTTTACAGCTCAACATTTACAAATAATTGATTTTTTTTCCTATCTTTTTGTTCTTTTCTAACCTTGAAATTATATTTTATCTCCACTAGGGAGCAGCAAATGACATAAAAATATCATTACTGCTCTAATCCCACGGAAAGGAACAGTGGAGAAACAGGACTAAGTCTTTTTAATTCAATAATTAGATAGGTTACAAATACATTCACTTTCAACAGTTTTTGAAAACTACAGAGTAGCTTTATCTCTTTTTTCTCTTTTTAGCTCAGTTCATTTTGAGTCCCCCTGTATAACTTGTGTTTTGGTGGATAAAATGGGTTTTCTTTCATGTTCAAACTGCTGTAGAGGGGCTAAGGATTGGCCTGAATGCTTCATTTTGCCTCAGATGGAAGCTCAGTTGGATTTCCCTTCTAGTATGTGGAAATTTTATTTGCTTGTTTGTTTGTTTTCTGTTGTTGTTGTTTGTTTTTATCTTTGTTATAAAAGTATTCTGAATTTTTTTATGTTATTTAATTTATTAACCTCCTACTTATCTTTGCACTCTGAAGAAGAAGAAATAAAGATTCATTAAAGAATGCTCTAAAAATAAATATATCACATTCATCATTTTTGGTCTGTTTAGACTAAACACACAAGATAATATAAGGAAAGTGTACATACACAAATTAAAAGAGCAAGCATCTGGGATGGCATTGAGTAGCTTCTAAACTAATGGGCTAAAAGTTAAGAATTTTTTTTTTTTTTTTTTTTTTTTTTTTGTGGCTGTCAGCTGCTAAACTAGGGAATCATTTTCCAATAAAAGTGATGAATGATCTCTTTTGGTATCCTTTAGGAGTGGACAGGGAAAAGCTCTAAGCAATATAGAACAGAAAACCTTGCAGTGACAGCAAGAGAGGCCCTTCTCCATATTTCTTGCTCTGATCTCTGCTTCATTCTGCCACTTAACTGGAATATGCAAAAGACAGATATTAGAACCAGGAAATTTCTGAAACATATTTGTGGTTCAAGTTTTCAGGTGATTTCTTAGTTTGGGACAGACATAATTTTGTAGAAAAAACAATGACATGAGTGTACAGCCAGTGCTATTCATGTATTTATTTTTGCAGTGGATATTGCTGGGTGTTAAAAAGTACCTCGGAAAATTCACCACCTCCCAGAAAAACAGGAAATTGTATTTTTGAAAGGCAGATATTTTTGGTCATTTTTAATCAAATATATGAGAAGGTGAAAAGACTTCACAACAGCTTTGGAAGCTGCTTGCTCTTCATTCTTTGCGGCCTGAAAAAACACTGTGCGTTGCACTTTTTGAATATCAGTGCTTCAAAGGTGATGTTCCCAGTCCGTGAGGCAGCACTGATGACACATTTTGTCCTGGCTCTTTCATAATTAGGCAGCCCTGAGGCGAACAAGAAGCCCATCAGGATCTCAAGTCCTGTTTCAGCTGCTGTCACCTGTCCGTCACACACACGGGAAATCCGGTGTTTAAGTGTTTCCAACACAACCCAAAGCCTCCCTCTGCTCTATCCTTCTCTTCCAGGCTGGTACACTTAACTCCTTTCACAGAACTGCAGTCAATGTCTTTAAAGTTGTTGAGATAAGTTGTTCAGTTTTGGGTGTCCAACTCCATCCCCTCAGTTTAGTAACGACATTGAGATGCTTCAGCTTGTCCAGAGGAGGCAACGAGGATGGTGAAGGGCTGGGAACACAAGCCCTGTGAGGAAGGGCTGAGGGAGCTGGGGTTGTTGAGCCTGGAGAAAGGAGACTCAGAGGTGACCCCTCACTCTCCACAGCTCCCTGAAGGGTGGCTGGGTCAGCTGGGGTTGGGCTCTTTCTCCAGGCAGCACTGACAGAACGAGAGGACACAGCCTCAGGCTGTGCCAAGGGAAATATAGGGTGGACATTAGGAAAAAGGTTTTCATGGAAGGAGTGATAAAGTACTGGAGTGGTGTGCCCTGGGAGGTGGTGGAGTCACCATCCCTGGATGTGGTTAAACAAAGACTGGATGTGGCACCTGGGTGCCATGGTCTGGTTGAGGTGTTAGGGCATGGGTTGGACTCAATGACCTTGGAGGTCTCCTGTGGATCTCCTCTGTGAATTCTGTGATTCTGTGATATGGCAGGAGCTATATGGAGATGTCTGTTTTGTGTCTGAATAATGCTGCCCATCCAAATGAGGGCACTGAGGTGCTGAGGGTGCACTTGATGCCTTTTTAGGGCTACCTAAAAACAGAGGCCAGAGAGAACTAAGGGAATAAAAAACAGTTGTATTTATTGAAGGCTCTTCAGGTATGCTTTGGGCAGACAAAGCCCCCCAGGGGCTCACCCAAAAAGGACGACGGATCACGGATTTTCACACTTTTATAATTTTGGTCCATTTGCACATTGGGGGTTCATCTCCCAGTTACATCTCCAGGTAATGAAGTCATTCACCCCAAGTTTGCTCCCCCAGCTCACTGTTGTCTCCATCGCTCAGGCCTGAGGCAGTGAGGTGTCCTTGATCCCCAGGCTGCAGAGGAATTGCTGTGTCTGACCAAAATGGGGAAGCAGCAGCTCACACTATGTGTGGAGTTTGGAGTTACACACTAAAGAGCTGCAGGATCACAAACAGAGGAAAAATATAAAAGCTAAAATCCTAAGGCATCACACCCAGCTCTGCCAAGAGCAGACAGGGATCACGGCTGGGAGACTCTCAGCTGAAATCCCCTGGGAAAATCTTAATTAGCAGTGTTGGACTCAGCCCAGAGCATGGTCTGCCCTAATGGCACAGCTCCTCCTGGGCACTTTCATTGCTCTGCAAAGGGCTGAGAGGAGCAGCCCACAGCTCCAGAGCTACTCCATGGGATGGGTGGGACACGCTGAACATTTGCTCCCTTACCTCAGAGCTTGTCTGGCCCTGCTGTGGAGGGAGAATGTGCTGCAGTGTTTTTCTGCTTTGTCTGGTGTGACTGTGCCCAGTCTGTGTCCAGCCTTCATGGAAAGTGACACCACTGTGGGTGAGAAAAAACATGAAATGAGAAAGTAGTGGAAGTACTTTCAGTTGACTTTTTCCTCTACCAAAAGGAAATATAAACACTTGGATTTCTCAGTTTTCATGTGCCACCCACGAAAGTGATTGGGATAATTTACATTCACACTTATTTTGATAAGCAAGAATAGATAAGTAGTGAATTAAAGTATTTCTCTCCACCATCTGTATCCAAAATCAGGAACATTAGGAGCATGGCAAATGATTCTGCTTTGGGATGCAATTATATTTCAATAGAAAGGTAAATGTGTAGAAAATGCCTGAAAGCCAACCATAAGTTTGTGGATGTGTTAGGATTGCAATGACCATAAACTATTGAATCCCATTGAATTATTTATGGAGTTTCAGGACATAAGATTTCTGTCATTCTGTTGACTGTGTTATAATTAGAATAACTCTGGCATCAGCTTCAAGTTGCACACAAACCAAATATAAATAAGATCAATCATAAGATCATGATATTGAGTGAAAGAGCTAAAGCATGATAAGTTCCTAATATATGAAAAAAAAAAAAAAAAAAAAAAA
>JANEHK010000051.1:4125499-4213171 GCA_025960845.1 Tachycineta bicolor
ATTAATCTATTTTTATTTTTTGAAATATATAAAAAATTTAAAATTCTCAAAATATATAAAAAAAAAAAAAAAAAAAAAAAACACCACAAAATTCATCTGCTCTGTTAAGACAGAGTGTTGAAGGTGTTGGAATTTTTCACTGACACAATGGTACAGATTTCATAACATATTTAAATATTTTATGCTTCTTCCTTGTAAATCTAACATGGAGCCATCAGTGACTATTCTGGTCAAATTTACACATTTGTCAGAGCCTGAGCTGCCTCCTTAGCTGAGCTGCTAACTCTGACTAAAAGCAGTCTGTAGTCTCAGATGCAGTAGAGATCTGGTTAAATTTCTTGGAGCTTACTCTGCAGCCACGGGAAGATTTTTGCCCCAGCACCTCAAGTAAAAGTATTCTGCCACCATTTTTTATTTTTTAAATTAAGGGGTTTTTAAGTTTAGAAACTAATCTCATCAAAAGTTTTTCTAATGCAAACCTCTGGCCTTGAGAATTGGAATGGATTTTTCATCCCTCTTAAGCAGTCATCAGTTTTCCTACAACCAGTCCCTGTGTTTTCCAGGATTACTTAGTGTCAGCAAATTTCCATTCTTTTGATTTGCTTTCCTAAGTAGAACTTCTAGTAGAAATAAATTACTCTATAACTAATCCAGCTTGCATATTTTATCAGCATTCTTTCCATCATTTGTTTTCATTGCATTTATTTTAATCTTGCCTGTTAGAAATAATATAGTGATTTAAGAATCTATCCTGTGCAGCAGTGTTGTAATATCTGTCAGCAGCAAGATGGGACCCCTTTATGCTTCATTTTACCTGGTGTTGTTCCCTTTAAAAAAGAGAATGAAAAATAATTTGTGCTACACCCCAGTGAACCAAACCTCAGCTCCTTTTTGCACTGTGGTATTGATTGTTGTTGTCCCGTGTTCTAAGAAGTGGGAAGCGTGGAGACCTTCAGTGGGGGTGTTTTAGGAATGGGTTTTGGTTTTGGACCTCACTGACTCTTTGGCTCCTGACTTAGGGGAACTCCATATTTGTCCACATAATGAACATCTGGTGACAAGGTGCTCAGAGCAACAACAACAACAACAAAAAAGAGAAGGGGTAAAATGAAGAGGAGAAGGAAAAGCAAAAAGCAGTAAAATATTTTGTATGCCTGCTACTTTTATGGCTTAATTTTTTTTTTTCCTTCAATCAGTGCATCTAGGGAACCTTTTTTTTTTTTTTTTTTTTTTTTTTTTTTTTTTTTTTTTTTTTTTTGATGTAACAATCAATTTTTAACAAGGAAAGAAGTCTGAACTCATAAATATTGTATGTATTAATTGTGAAGCTTAATGGAACACTTTGTGTTTCTGAACTACTCGTTTACATAATTAAAATCTCCTTTGGTCTGTGAGTAAATGATTTAATCTTAATGCTCATTAGGCTAAATGGGTCTTCTATTCAATTGTATCAAGATGCTATGGAAAATTCTCAGACCTTTAGAAAATATTTGTTAGATGTTAGGTAAACAGAAACATATCTGTGAACAGAAATCTTTTATCTATGCAAAACAATTTGACTCTAATTCAGATTAAAGCTTTTTTTTTTTTTTTTTCTTTTATCTGACATTTTGGTTTCAAGAGCAGTTCACTGAAATATGGGAGGGGGTTGCTTAATTTATATTCATTAACTACTTCACTACAAAAAAAGAATTTAGTCCTTGAAAAGAAAACATGGAAAGAAAAAAAAAAAAAAAAAAAGAAGTCAGATAAGTGCACTTCCAACTGAGGTATGAATTTTTGTAGCTGTAGATCACTTCACTGCTGTTTTCTTGTGGGTGTTGCTCAGAAATCCCTGTGGATATGGCAAACCTCAGGAACATCTGGGAAACATGCACCAAGATTTTTCATCCTCTTTAGAATTCATGTAACAGCAACACCAGGGCAGTATTTATCTGCCAAAGGTTGCCACCTTTATGCATTCAGGATAGGATCCTTTCTTCCAGTCTTTTTCCCTCTCAAATGCTGAGTACAAAACCTCTTACCCAATGCAATCTTCCTTGGATCTTCAGGCACTTGTCTGGAAAACATATTTCCTTATATCCTGATTCTAACAAAGAAAGCTGAGAAATTGGGCATCAGTGTCAACGATACTCATTTTTTCCTCAAAAACTCTAAACCAAATACTTTATTTTGAAAATACTCCCTTTTCATTATCCCATCTGTGATTTTTTTTTTTTTTTTTAATCCACTTCTCATCCCCACAGGGGAACTTTTTCCTTCTTTTTTTTTTAAAAAAGGTAAGAATTTTAATTAGCTCAGGTGGTGCAATAAACACAAACATCTGTGTCCCTTTATTAAGGGCTGTTCTCAGTCCCTTCCCTCTCTCAAGAACAAATGTATGGCACAAAAATCCTCCGGAGTCACCTTGCTGAGAGCCCCAGTGCGTGGTGGCCAGGGGCCCTGCCAGGTTGTGCCACACCAGCCTCTCTCCAGGACCTCCTGGGATACTGGGAAAAGCGAAGCCAGCACTCAGCCACTCCTGCCCTGTCCCCAGGAACACTCGTGGCAATCTGCAGTTTAGGGATATCTTGAGCCAGAAGGTTGTATCCATATTTAATTCCTCTTGAAACTCTTCTCTTCCATGTAGTGATCCAATGCAGACATATTAGTGGTGCTGTTACACAGCTGCAAAGGCATCTGGGATGAAACACTCTATTGTACACTGAGAAAATAGTCAATGTTCAAATATTTAAAAGGAATATTTTGTATTTCTTCAATATTTCCTACATATAGTTTGGTTTATTTAAATCTTGTAGGGTTTGGGCTGCTGCATTTCTTTTACTTATAAAAAATAATAATTTTAAAAAAATTGTCAGGGTTTTATTTGGAAGTTCCATTTTTAACACCAGTCTTACAGTAGAATCGCCTTTTTCCAAAGTTACCTTATAGCAAGGTGAAACTTTGGGCTTCTGATACTAACTCACTCTTTATCAAAAAGAGCAAAATCTGTCTTGCCACTAACATTCAGTTAATTTAACTATTATTGTTACTGTGCTGATTTCAGTGTTTATTTGGGATTATTTTCTGCTGAAATTACTATATTTTTATTCTAGAAAACATGATATATCATTTTATTCGCTTTTATCTCATTAGAATTCTTTCATAATTGTCAAAAATAATTACTATAATTCAGTCTACATACAAGCAAAATACCCATGGCTTAGTGGAACTTCAGCTTATGTAAATAATTAAGGCTTGGGTTTAATAACTGAAGTTGTTTTTTAATCAAAACAAAACAAAATATTCTTGTGCTATCAATTTCATCTGGGAGAAACAGGTTTTTGGCTGTGCTGAGTGTTGAGAATTTACATAGCAAAGTGCAAACACCCAGGAAAACACACCTCTGTCCTCGGAAGGGTTGGTGTAATATATGTGCAAACAGAGTATGAAACACGGATTTGGCATGGCTTGCCTTGGCATGGCACTGAGGATCTGTAACATTTTTGGAATTGCCTGAGGGATTTGGGCTCCTGAAGAGCTCAGTGCGGAAAAGGGCACCAGTGCTCTGCATTGAAGGTCTGCAACACTCGCTGCTTTTGCGTCTGACAGAGCCCGATGCATATTTTAGCTATTACTGGCTTTTAAATTTGAAACAAAGAATTTTAATGTGGAAAATCAACGTGAAAGAGGGTTGGTTTTTTAATCTCTTCCGTGTTCTTGTAGCTTGAATAAGGATTTCCTCTCTCACTCTTTATAACTACTGATAATAATGTGAAATATACTGCCTGAGCATCCCTTAAATCATTGTGAGGACTGCGGGGTGGATTTCTCATTTCAGCAACACCAATACAAAATTAACCACAAAGAAGAGATGGAGTTCACTTTTCCCAAGTCACTGCCTAGGATTCACTTGCATGCCTTTATAATAAGATAATGTAAATAAGCATCCAACTTTAGCAACAAAACTAAAGAATTAGAACTCCAATCAACTGATAAAGTTGTGGGGGGGAAGTCAGAAAAAGGCTTTTCAGCAATAGTCTCATCAGTTCTTAATTTCTGTGCAAATATGTGGTGTGCAAGGATTTTAGAATTGTTTTTGTTGGTCAGAGGGTTTTGCAATAAGACATCTGGGGTGGTGACATGTTTTTGAATAAGACATCAGAGTTTGGATTGTGCAATCCCCGTTTCAGATGCTAAGGTACAAAGCATGTCCCATAAAACCAGCCTAACGTTTTATTGCTATAAAAATGTTACAGAATTAACACGCAGACATTTACAATCAGCCTATTGAAACATTACCTCCATGGGCCTGGGTCCTGGAGAGACAGTTCTGGACTGACTTGTGCTGAAATCTCATGGGCAAATTGAAACGTGCTTAAAACCTTAAATAAGTGCATAGTAAATTGGGAATTTTAGTAATGCTGTATTGATACAGTATCAGTGACCCCTAGCAACTTTTTTTCCAAATCATTTTATTTTCTTCAGTCCCAATGAAAAGTTGTTCATGACTTAAGATGTAAGGCACTTTGTAAAAATATTCTAAGTGAACTTACCCTCAGTGCACACTGCAGAGAGGGAATTCATGGAGCACAGGTTAAAGAAAGAAGTGTTTCAAAAAAATATTAATGTATTTTGAGCCTAACTATATTGGTCTGAAATCACCTTTATATTTGCAAAGAATTTTAAGTATTTTTACTATTTTGTTGTTTTTTACTTACCTAAATTTCTTGAGCAACCCTACTACATGATGGATGATTGTCAGCATAATAACTTGCATTATTGAAAATTATATGAAAGATAGACATCCATGTTGTTTCTGTACATCAGTGGCTGAATTTGCTTTAAAATAACAAACTAGAAATTCTCATATCTGAACTATTGTTAAACAAGCTATAGAGGTATAAGCAGTTTAAAAAATTATTTTATAAAATTATTATTGTTCATTCAACAAAGGAAAAGGAGAAAATTGGCCTGACCTGCAAAATGTCTGCATTTATAGAGAAAGGAATATAAAAGAAAGGGCAAATATGATTAGATATAAAAGAATAGGTAGAAGTTAGGAAACTGAGCTCTAAATGTCAAAGAGCGCCTTGTCTGTAAAATTTGGGATCAAAGGCTTTCTGTGCCAAATTAGAATGATTTTTGCAACAAACTTACTTTCAGTGACATTGGAGCTAAAGTGCTTTTCACAGGCAAAATATTTTTACAGGAGATTCTGACAAATACAATTTTTGTGCTATTTTATAAGGAGCCACGTGAATACTTGTTCTTTGGAGATCTAAGGCCAGGGGTTTTCCCTGAAGACCAGGAAAACAAAGTGGTCCTTTATGTAAGAACACTGGTTCATTCAGGGAGAAACTAAATATTACAGAGAAGAGTGTCAGCGAGCTGGCTGGTAGTCTCAGCAAAACCAGGGAAAGTAGCAGTGAAATATCTTTTATCTGCTTCCACGATTAGTGTTTGAGGAGGTAGAATTAAAAATAGTTTAAAATAGTTAAAAATAAACACTTAAAATAGTTTAAAATTGTTACAAGATGTTTAAATTAGTTAAAAATAGTTAAAAAATAATTTGGTCTTTGTCACTAAAATTCTCGATTTCCCTCTTTCAGAACAGGTTTGTTGATGGTGACTGCATGTTCCATGAGGAAGGGCAATTGACAGGGTCAGGCCAATGTCCAGGATGAGCCCAGCCTGAACCTTTCCCAGAGTATTTCCCACCTGGCAGCAGCTCACCCTCCCCAGGGCACAGGGGATGTGCCCTCCTTGGCTGACCTTGGATGGATTTTTCTTCCATGAACTCGCTCAGGTCCTTCGACAGACCAAGCAAAGCTGTTTCACTCCAGGTGGGATATTTTAGCTTATTTTAGCACAGATAAGTGCTGTGCTGGCGGCACCGTCGCAGGACAGCCATTCCCACACACAAAGCAAAGCCTGAAGTCAGCTCTGTATTTGTAAAGAGCAGAAATATATTTGCCAGGGACTTCAGCATCCCTGATTTCCTTCAGTCCTACATGGATTTGCTCCAGCAGGTCTCAGACTGACCTGCACCTGTACCAGAGGCTGATTTTGTACCAGAGTACATCCACACCATACCCAGAGCCTGTGCCCACATTCCTGATCTGCATCATTCTAAAAATGCAATGCCAGCCTTATTTTCTAACCCAGCACTGGAATTTTGCATCGTGTCCCGTACTGCTATTTGTGTTGAAGTCCAGGCTCTGATTAATGACATGAGTATTGTAATTGCTAAAATTGCATTTAATGTTCATTGAAAGAGCTGGGGCACAATGAAATTGCTCAGTTTCGAGCTGCTACCAGAACACTGCAATTTAGAATTAGGGAATAATACTTTCCAGTCATTATTTTCATTCTTTGTTTACATAAATTTGATGGTAAATTCTGGGATGAAGTTATGGAGCAGATGTTCAGTGGAACAACTGGTAAATAACAGAGAATATATTTTTTAACTTGTTGCCCCTCATTCCCTCCAATATGCTGGAGAACTAACAAGGTGAATTTACCTCATGTGAGGTACCTGCTGTACTGATGTCCCACCAGATCATCTGATATCTAGAGAAAACCTTTAAATTGGCCCCCGAATTCATGCCAGTTCTGAAATATATCTTTTACTGCTTGCATCCTACAGCCTGTCCTTTTGTCTGTCCCTCATTTTCCTTTAATCACTTGTAGATCACTTTTTCAAGATATAGAGAAAGGTCTTTTTAAAATAGCTTTTTAAGGTTACCAAATCCCGGTTCAGAATTAAAAAGCACAATAGTTCTGAAGTGACTTTATGGCTCCTGATGTATTACAATTAGTGATCAAACTGTGCTGGTGCACTGCATTGTCAGCCTGCTTTTATCTCTGGTAAACAGCTCAGTAATTAGGATTTCACGGATCCCCTTAAGTCCCAGATTTTACTTACACATTTTGAGGCTGATGTTTTTCTTCCTTGGGTTATAAATTTATGTGAAAATTTGCCGTTACAAGTAGAAAATTGAAACAGAGAATCAAATTTCCTAAGAATGCAGTCGGGTGTCAATCCCTGAGTTGAGTAGAGAAGGTTTTGATTCCCCCCCTTTGTAGTGATTCATTTGTTCATTAGAAACTGTTTTTAGAAGTTGTTGGAAACACAGACCAGAATTTTCTCTGTGCACTTATATTTAAAAGCTGATCAAATAGACCCATAAAGGTTTTCTTTTATTATTCCATGAGATGCATTTTATTCCAGAGGCTGTGGGGTATTTTATAGTTTTATAAGGAAAAAAAAATTTTTCTCTTTGTATATTTTTTTCATATTAATATAATTATTGAAGCTCCTAAAAAACCCAAGTATTAGAATTTCAAAGTCTCTTATCTTTTTCAAAATACCAAGGACACCAAGAAAACTTTGAATGTAACATTTTTCCTGAAATGGAACTATGTATTTTTCTAAAGCATAGCCCACTATTAAATGAACTTGCAATATTTTTGGGGATATTATGACAAAGTATGGACTACTCTAGATAAATTACTGACATACCAACAACTGAGACACTGAAATTCAGATTGCTTTTGAATATACAACTATTTTTAACCCATAAATGCAGGGATTATGAAGGACAAATAGCCTTGGATGACACTGTATCATCATAGGTTGCTCCTATTAGCTCTTCTAATAATTCATTCTTTTATAAATGACACTTCAGACCACATTCACACCAATCACTCAGCTTGGCCAGCAAGGTTCATTTCTCACGTATGGATGAAAAAAATGGGAATTCAATTATAAATCTGTGGTAGCTAGAAAATGTTTTACGAACATGAGAATCCTGTAAAAGCAGCTCTTTGTTAAAAGAGAGCAGCTCCCAATCACAAAATAGGTAATGGGTGATAATTTTCCACAAATGAATGGCAGTCTTCAGGAGAATACTTAAAGAGAATTAGACATTTGCAAGACTCTTAGCAAAATTAAATTACCTGAACACTTTTAGCTAGCCATGGATGTTGTTTAAGAGGTGAAGATCAAGTGAATAATAATCAAGAGGGATGATATTACTATTAAAATAATGATAATATATTATATTATATTATATTATATTATATTATATTATATTATATTATAATTATAATTAGCAATAACAATAATAATCATTATAATAATATTGAGAAGAAGAAAGAAGAAGAAGAAGAAGATGATGATGATGAAGATGAAGATTGTCACTTCCTTGAGAGGGAGAGGGATAAGTGATGCAGGTGACACTGACATTTCCTTTCTCAGGAATATTAGCCTAGTATTTAAACCAGAATGAGTGTGAGACTTTACAGCAGTTTCACTCTGCTCCAAGGATTTCTGCTTGCACCAAACCAAGCTCTGTCAGCCACATTTCAGTTCTTCTTAATGATTAAATAAGACTTCATTATAATGGCTAATCTTTAAATTAATTCAATTCAATACTTATCATTTTCCTTATATCAGAAAAAGGAGCAAAGGGGAAGAAAATCAATATTTTAGTAGGCATAGAGCACAGAAATTTTATAAATAAATGGCCCATAGGTACAGAACAAATCCCTGCAGACCATATCCTGTTGCACAGCCTTACAATTTAAATAATTGACTAAAAGAGCATTCCTAAAACAAGCTTACTTAGTGGAGTTTAGGAGCAGAGATGGAATAATTATTTAAAAATTGACTAGAAGATATTTCATTTACAAAGAAATTTTTTATTCAGTCAGGTTTCACTGACACATTGAATTGCAGTCTAGGTTTATAGAGTAAGTTTGTATAAATTAATAGACTGCAAGACTTTTTTTAACTATTAAATATTTTAATGTTAGGCTCAGTGTGGGAGAAAATTTATATCAAATATGTGTTTAATTTTCTAAATAACTTCTTTGAGGCTGAGAAAATTGTCTTGTCTAAAGGAAAAATATTTTGTCACTTGGACAATTACCGATTCTGATTAGGAAAGTCTTTTTTACAGGAAAGCAGGTAGGCTGCATTTTTCTTTTTAATTCTTATTAGCCAGTGGAGATTCACTTCTTTTGTAGTTGTCAAGTGATTGAAAGAAGCTCATTATTATTTACCTTGATTCACAGGGGCTTTTTCATGATAAAAAATGAAACACTTTTCAAAACAGAATTTTGAAGCTTTCACTTGCGACAAGGGTATCAATAGAAGTTCTGTAGGCAATTTAAATTTTCTGAAAAAAAAGAAGGGCTTGGGGTTAGTGGGTTGTTGGGGGTTTTATTGTTTGGTTGGTTGGTTGGTTGGTTTTTGTTTGGTTCTTTTTGTTGTTGTTTTGGTTTGGGGATTTTTGTTTTCTGGGGTTGCTTTGGTTTTGGGGTTTTTTTGTTGGGTTTTTTTTTTGTTTGTTTTGTTTTGGTTTTGTTTTTAACATTAGATATTCTCTGTATCAGGCTACAAATCTTTCTTGTTAATGTTTTATCCCCAGAAGAACAGAATCAAACAAGGACCACCTGTGCAAAACAAGAAAACATACCATTCCCTATTCATCCTTAACAAAGCAGACCTGGGAAATTTTGGCAGGGAACTTTAAAAGCCCACAGCTTTTCCCTGTGGGGAAACAGGGCTGTCTGATAGCTCGGGAGAAAAGATCTGTGCAGTTTGTTCTGGGGAAATCTGTTTGAAAAGCAAAATACAGTGGAGTTCACACGGTGAATTTTCCTGGACTTCACAATTCAAGACTGTTTGCATTATCAAAGGTATTCAGCTACAGGGAATAATACAGTGGAAATTTAGTAAGCACTCCAAATACCGACGAGATTGGTGTGAATTCTCACTGCTCTGTAGCATTTTTCACCTCCTATTAAAAGTCTGTTATAAAGGAGGAGTCATTGGTTTTCTTGGATTATATAAAGAGAGTCCAGTTCCTGGAGGAACATCTTAGAATTCTGTCTTAGGTTGGAAAAGACCTCCAAGAGCATGGAGTCCAGTGTTTGATCTTGTATTGAACTGAAGGTTTTGCACTGATCGCTGAGCTGAGCTGAGCTGAGCCCACCTTGGGCTGAGCCCAGGCGTGTTCACCTCACCCCTGTCTTTGGGTCCAGGTTTGTTCTTCACCAGAAAGATCCTGAGAACAAGCTCCAAGCCCAGGAGAGGGATGGTCCAGAGGGTGGGGAGGGGTTAGGAGGCCTTTTCTATCTCTGTGTTTATTAAGACTTTCCGTCAACGTTATGGCCCCAGGAGAAGTCATGGTCTCTTTTTAGTTCAGTGAGGTCACATGAAAAATTAAAAATCAGCTTCACAGGTGCATGTTATTAGACACACAAAGCACTTGCTAACAGAAAATATGAGATGGCCCACGCTTACCAAAATTATCCCTGGTGTTTCCTTTTGCTCAGCTGAAAACAATATTTTAAGCTCCCAGAGAAACATGTAGTGTGTGAGGGGGGAAAAAAAACCCTAAACCACAACCACAGTTGTTTCTTTCTAAAGAACACCCTCAGGAATATGTGGTGAGTTGTGTTTGTGATAAAGACCAGAGTTGTCCAAAGAGCCATTTTTTAAGTGCGTTTATTACAATTAAGTGGATTTTAAATGTCTCTACTTCTAATATACTGACAACTAGGGACTCTCATACCTCTGAAAACATAAAAATCGTAATCCTGACTATCCTGAAAAGTGATGTTCTTTTACTGACAGGATAGACATGGTGCCACAGGCAAGGCAAACACAAAGGTGGCCATTATTCTCCCATCTGTGGTTCCAGCCCCATAGCAAAAGGAGCTACTTTTAGGGATGAACAATCCAAACCTGGTCAATTAGAGGTCCCTGTAATAAAGCCTCAAAAAGAAGTGTGCTTTAACCACGGTTTCAGGGATTGTTTTGTCTGTTAATTATTTACTTGAAAACTCAGCCTGAAAGACACTTTTTTTTCCCTCCCTTGAGACTGGTATTGTGATGATAATGAGTATCGGTATGTACTTTGTTTGTGTGTTAATTAAATGCTGTCACTACAAAATTTAACTTGGATAGCTCATTCTCAAGATGATGTGTATCAATAAATAAAATATGGTACCTAAAACAAAAGCAGTTTTTGCTTGCAGAGAGAGGGAGAAGATGAGCTTTAAAAAGAAGTCATTTAGTAATTGCATGATGTATTAAGGCTAATAAATCTGCTTAATTGTCACATTTGCCTTAAATTAATAATTTATAAAACATTTGGTGTGGGCAGATATGATGAATATTTTTATGTTGAGATAATCCTGGGAAGTGGCACTTTGAACACTTTAAAAACCAATTAATTGCAAGTCCTGCCCGTTTTTACACATTTGTGGTAGTAACTGAATAAACAAAGGTGAGAAAATTTTACAGAAACTGGTAGGAAGGACAGAGCTTAAACTCATCAAATCCTCCCAGTATATTCATTGTGCTAATAAGATGAGTTAATAACGTGCCAGGCTGTGTCTGCTGCTGCATCTGGTCATCAACACAAACTCCTCACCTGGAGAACTTTACCACCCGTGGGTTTGCTGCTCCCTGGCTCTCCGTGAGCTGGAGGGGAGAGGAAAGCTGCTCCATCTGACACCAGAGTGTGATTTGGGACTGGCTGAACCCACTGATGTCCCTCTGTGCCCCCTGTTACCCCTGACCCTCTCTGCAGCCTCCTCCCCACACGTGCTCTCACCGCAAACATGCTGCTTTTTGTTGTTGTTGTTGGGTTGTTTTTTGTTGGTTTTTTTTTTAATATGTTTACATATCATTTAACATAAAGTAAGTGAAACGCTTCAAAAATAGTTATTTGTTTATCACAGGTTTACTGGGAAAACCTGTTTTGGGTGATTTGTAGGTTGCTGCCTCCCTTGGCGCTGGCCTAGGGAAGCTCATGGCTCCTCTGCTAATGGCCTGACTCTTCTCCTGCTGTTCCCATCCTCCTCCACCTCACTTTACATCTTAATGGTGTACATCTGTTACTGGACAGATTGCACAAGATGAACATAAGGCACTCTTTTCCAGGGTCAGCTAAATTGCCAAGCTAGGTCCACTTAGGCTATTGAAATGTATGTTCAAAATTCCAGAAATCCTACTAATGACAGATATCTCTGTCATATTATGCTGCATAATAATTATGCTCACCCAGGCCCGTGTGAGGTCAGAATAAAACCATTGTTTCGGTGTCTGCTGTATATGGGTGTGAGTGCAACAACGTGGGGTTCCTTGTGATATCAAGAATGGAGATTTTTTTAAATTTTCATATTCAAATTTACTTTGTTTAGAACAGCTCGTGGGAAGTTTGGGAAGTTTTGGAATCAGTAGTTTTGGGGTTTGCATGTCTTGAAGTGTTATTTCCAAATGTTCTGGCTGTGTTTAAGGAGTCAGCAGCTGTTAACAATTAGGAAAAGATAAAAAAGAAACTGGGGCACCTCTTGGCCCACTGTTCTTTGTGTACACGTGTTTCCTAGGATTTTTATGGGGTTTTTTAGCGGTGGGACGAGCGCAGAGTAACAAGGCACTGATTTGTCTTGGTTCTGCACTATGGAGTCGGACAAGGAACTGTCGCAACACATGGCTTTCAAATGAGTTGATTGTAGACATATTGTCTGTCAGTCAAAACTACAATATTGTAATTAGAGCAGGCCCTGTCTCCATACGTGCTTCAGATGGCAATGAAATAATCTCAGGAGTGAGCTATGGGGATGCTGCAGCCTGGATCAAAACTTACACCCTGCTCTACTGCAAATTTTAACTGATTCACAGTTGGAATTATTGAAAAAGTCATATTTTATCCTGTCATTCTTGTAGAGTCTTTATATTTTTGAAAGCTGAAGTGTAATATTACAGAGGTGTAAACTTTCTCAGTAACAATACATCGAATTGAGGCGTTGGAAAACCCTGAGAAGCTCAAGAAAGTTCTCTCTATTTGTCCTGGTTCATGTCCCTGGCTGAGCTGGTCACTCTACTTGAAATGGGATTTTGTATTTGAGAGCTGATTATTACACTTCAGTTCATATACTAGAAGTCCATAGGATAAAGCTTACACAGGTCCATTCCAAACGTGGAGAAGAGGGATATTCAGAATTGTCGATGGAGCACAATAAATGTGTAAGAAAAGAAAAAGATGTTTGTGTGTCCCAGAAAAAAGAAAACTTTGGGGAAGAGAGGAAATTCTTCTGTTACAGACATTGCTTGTTTTATTCACAGATAGGTCACAAAAAGCAGATTTACTTCCAGATTCTGCCTGACTCTGGGTCCTGTGACAAGGGAGATGGAAGGAAAATGTTTCATTTAAATAAGATCATCTTGTTTAAATAATTGATAATAGATAAATAGGAATCATAAAAAGTAGGATCAAAACAGCAGCATGGCAGTGGCACAGCTGATGTTGATGATGTCCTTGTAGGTCTGCACAAAACTCACAGAAAAATGAATGTTTACTGGATATTGTATTCACCTGGAGGGGAGCCAAGGAGCTCCAGAAAAGACACAAAGAAAAAAGCAAACCCTTGAGAAGGTAAAAAATAATTAAAAGAAAAGGGGTGGGGGGACGACACAGAAGGAGAATTGAGCTACTCCCAGATCACCCTGGGCACTAACTGGGATATTGTAACTTCTTTGGTTCTGTGAGGAGCCCGAATTCATGTCATGGACACAGTCAGTGGCAGGGCTGATGAGTCAGACTTCTAATATTGTGATTTACAGGGAAGTCATTTGAAAAGTAGTGCCATATGGGATGATGCTTGATTTGTAATTCTAGAAGTTAACAATTCAGTCTCCTGCAAATCCTGAGTCTGTCAGGGATTTCTCAAGTGATGAGCGGCATAGAAAATGTCCACTTTTATTTTTCTGTTCTGAGTTATTTTCTACAAATCGAGTCTGGTTTTACTGGCAGGGGATGTAAAAGAGCTGGGCAGTACAGAGGAGGGAAAACTGGTTCATTCTCTGCCAGCACAGCCATTCCCAGAGATTTTCCCCAATACAACTCCATCCACCCCTAAAAACCAAAGAAATATTCATACATTTCTTTAAATCCCTGTGTAAATTTTATTCTTCAGTACTACTGTGCAGTGCATCATCATCATTAAGAGGTTCAACCCCAATCTAATGCCTCTGTAATAAAATCCCTTTTTCTCTGTGGGTCCCATGGTAGGGTATGGCTAGGGCAAGGTCTCTACCAACCATGGCAAGGAAAAATATATTTTGTTTTCTCCATAAATAAATGCATTATTTTCTAAAGGGTTTTTAGGAAGTCAGTGCTGTATTTTTTTCTGATTTTTTTTTAAAACAGACAGCACTTGAAAACTTCTTGTTTTATAATAATATACTTAGTATAGTTAAGATTTTAGGTTTTTCTTGGCCTGATCATTGACCTGGAAATCCAGCTTCTCTTAACTGTCTTTTTCTTGGTGAGAAAGAATTCTCTGCCATTTTTAGTCATTAATTTTGCATGAATAGAGGCTCTTTAGCCCTGCACTTATAAAATATATGTCATTTCTGGTACTCTAAAAGTATATTTGATATCAGAAAATAAAACTCCGACTGTGCCAGCATGTGGTGGTGGCAAAGCAGGTGGTGGATGGTGATGAGGAAATCCCCATCCCAGCCAAGCCTCAGCTTCCATGTTTGTTGTGCACAGATATCTGTCTGCACACTTGATTTAGCTAGCTAAAAATGTGATATTGCAGTGCAGAATGAAACCCTCCTGTCTCCCCAGCCTATGTGTCCGTGTGTCCATGTGTCCACGGTTCAGTGTGTCCACGTCCACAACAAAAAGCAGCTGCTGCTGAATTGCCAGTTAATTTCCCATTCCTGTGGTTACTGGCTCTTGTCCTGATTGTCCCAGACTCCTGCAGGACTAGTTTTCAGCGCCTGTTCAAGCCGCCTTCTCTGCTGCTTTGCCAGGATTAACCCCTGGAAAATTCCCTACGAGCAGAGTGGGAGGAGGTCAGGGACTGGGCAGACACTGCCACTGACGCCACAACAGCCACAGCTCTTGCAAGGGCTTTTCCAATGCTTTTCATGATGCCAAATGAGAATTTGTAAGTCTCTTTCTCTCTCTGATACACCTCAGAGGGATGCCTAATACTCTACTGGTTTTTTCTTTCTTTTCCCTTCCCTTTTTTTTTTTTTTTTTTTTTTTTTTTTTTTTCCCCCTCTGGTTTGATCATCATTGATTTGTCCTCTTGTTTCTCCTGAAGTTTGAAATTACCACTGGCAATGCCAGTGCAGTGCAGGAAATCTCTCATGCACACCTTGGTGGTACAACCCCATTGCCACCTTGGGACAGCACTGGTTAGATGATTAATAAAGCTGAGGGTAGGAATTGTGGGGGAAAATCCTTGCCAATGCTTTAAAATAGGTCAGATTTCAATCATCAATTATGTCATTAAAATATTTGTGCTTTTCTCTCCTAAATTCATAGTTGGCATAAGAGCTGTTGGCTTACCTGACATCACTTTTTTTCATTGCATCTTATCTATTAACACTTGCTCTTGCTGCAAATGCAGGGCTTCTTCTCAATCTCAGCACAGAAATCTTGCTTCAATTTCGAAATGGACAGGAATTTAACTATTTTTTTAAAGTGCCTTTTTTTCCTGCACAACTGTTTTTTCTAGCTCTCTCCAACTGGACTTCGTGTGATGGTTTTAGACATAACAGCTTAAGTTCGAGTTGCCTCCCGTGAAAGATTTGAAAATGTGCACAGATCCTGATCAACATAAATTAGCATGGCTCTGCCTTCTGTTATCAGTTATTTCAGCTATATGAAACAATCTGTTTCTGTTTCAATACGAAATAAGATGGTGCGCACGTTTACAATACATATCGCTTCCAGACATAAGTGGGAATACCTGTTGAAGGGCCCTGTGAGTAAAGACAGCCTGTTAAGGATCTTTTTTATGCATGAGAAGAACATCCGTACAGTCACTGTGTTTGCAGGAACGTGTGGGACTGGTTTGGAAAGCAGAACAACATTTCTGCACTCTGACAGAGCCTTTTCCTTATTTATTTATATATATTTTTCGCTGGGGGTCAAAGTGGTGATACTACATCATTATAATCCATGGGAATTCTGACAATAATTCAAGGGATTCGGGATAAAACTTACACTGGAAAAAAAACACCAGTGGAAAAGTAGGAGCCAAGAAGTGTCTGCATGGCTACCCTGGTATTGTCTGTCCCTCTTCCTTACAGAAGTCTTGGGAAAGGAGGTTGCTGCCAATATTATTAATCTTTAACTTTGCTGGCACTCAGCTATCAGGATGCCTCTGACACTTGATGGGGTCTGGAACAAACTCTTTTTTTTTTTTTTTTTTTTTTTTTTTTTAATCAAATTTTTTATGTCTCTGACTAGCCAAGGAAAGAAAGAATGAATTTTGTGAGCACGGAGTAAATATAAACCAGAGCTTTTATTCTTTCCTAAACACTAGTCTGCTTTTATTTTTGCTTTATAGCTAAAGGATGTCAGCAGCTCAGAGCACACTTTTCCATCAACGTTCCTCACTCCAGTGTCTGAAATCTCTGGTTCTGCCTGGGGCACACATTTGCTGCTCCATGAGGTGAAGCGTCACTGCCCACCAACAGAACACATGGAGTGTAAGGGAAGTTGCACTTTCTTGAGGTATCCCAGGAGGCAAAATGGACATGGCCACCACAGGTGGGAAACCAGGACATGGGAGCAGGGGAAATACTTTCATTTGCTCCTCATTTTTCATCCCCACGTGGAGTTCAGCACCAGGGAAGCACCCTGAAGGCTTCCCAGTAACTGCAGTTCTGGGAGAGGGATGGACAAATGCCTAGAGATGATGTGAAAACAAAGCTCCTGTCTTTAGTTGGAGTATTTAAACTTTGGGTGAGAAAAGAGGAACAAGTACGTTGAGCACAAGATTCTGGAAATTAGACCAAATGAGTGCAAGAAAAACACTCATTCTCTCTCCTGTAACATCTGCTTTGTCCTCATAAGAAACAGCACATCTCCCTTCATTAAAAGATTGTTTTAAAACAGAAGATTAACTATTAATGGAGAATAATACTAGTATAGAGAATATATCTGTTAATAAACTCAGCAGTCAATGTTACAAGGTTTTCTACCTGAGCTCTATCAGTAAATGAGTGCACAGAACGATGTTGGAGTTTAATTATTTTTTTTTTCCTACTCCATTTATTTTTCCAGTGGAGGCACCTGGAATATTACAGTTAAAGGCAGCCACAAAAATTTGATTATGTTTAACAAATCATTTCTATGCAGTAACAAGGTAAATTGGTCCATAGAAGTAATTTTCCTAGCATTTAGGAAATCTGTTGATAGAGCAAAACACAAAAGAATAATCTGCAAGGTCTGTAATTTTGATTATAGTAGCTGAGGTATGTGAATAGATAAATTATCTACTGAGACATCAAAGAGAGGTATTTTTGCGTGGGCAGTGGTTTGGGAAAGAGGAAAGTGATTAGTGGAGTGCCACAGGAGTTCAGTATTGGGACCAATTTTGTTCATTTTATAAGCCAATGGTCTGGAAAAAAAGAAAAGACCATGCAGCCAAGGGATAGCACACACTTTGGCTCCTGTGCTGGGAGGGAGTGGCAGGCCATGAAAAACAAGAGGTCACGCAGCCAAATTCAGAAAGATTTATCCAAGATTATGATGGATAAGGAGCTATCATTTTAGTTGAGTGGATGTAAATTGTGTGGAAATACTAAGGAAAAGAAGGGAAATAACTTAGGAGGATGTTGCTTCACTGGACAGTGGGGGTTAAGGGAAATACTTGAAATAATTTTAGTGATTTTGAATGCTTATGATTTGGTTTATTTCACTTTTTCAGCGAGGAAGATGGCTGGCTTAAATTCCATACATTTAAAAGCTTGTGTGAAAACTGGATTGAAATGTTTTCCTAAAATCCAATATCTTCAGCTTTCAAGCTGAGTACTAGAGGGGAGGTCCTGGAGGTGGTTCTGCCACCTGTTGTCTCACATAGACCCAGGACCATGGAAATAAGATCATGTTACAGAGAAGGTGAGAAGAAAGGGATGGCTCTAGAGGGTATGCATGATGGAAAATACTGGAATATGGATAATTTTAGTGGAGATTTCAGTTCATTGAATGAAAACTGAAAATTAATCCCATTTTTTACTCATTTCGCAGTTCCCCTGTTCAGTTTACCAAAGGGATTATGGAGGTTCCAGAACCCGAAGCATGTTTACTTTTACTTGATTGTTAGCAGAAGTGGCAATTGCCAAAAAAGCACAAATGTCTCTGCAGCAATTGTTCCAATTAAATAACAGAGCCATCATTAGGGAATCATTAAACTTTGAGCTTTAAACATTTCTTTGTTGAAACAACATCATCTACTAGCTACCGCTGGAATATTTTCGCTTAAGCTATGGAAGAGTTTATTGTAGCTGAAATTTAATTTAAAAAATAAGCTCTAAGCCAAGTACCCTAATAAGAAACTATCATGCTACTTAAGGGAATAAAATAAAACTAAGCACTGCCTGAAATAAGGACAATTTCTACTGAAACCTCTTCCTAAAAATTGAGGTATTACAGTGGTTATTGCATGGTTTTCCATTTCTTCATGTTTTTCCCCAAAAGCTTCATTTCTAGTTTAGAAAGAGATACTTGTCTTGGGTAGCTCACGGGTAGTGGATGGTCTGCTCTTTTTAAACTTTTGCCACCACAGAGTCACTTCTCTCATTTAGTCTGACTTTAATTTTTATTTTTTTTTTTCTAATACATCTAACATTTGCACAATTTGTTCAAAACACCTGATTCAGCACAGGTTTGTTTTTTAATTTGGTGGGTTTTTCACTTGTTTTTCTTTTTTTTTTCACCAGCTTAAGGTGTATATTGATGCCTGGAAAAATTTCAGCCTGATCTTCGTCATGAGGAAATTCAAACCCAAATATTAATCTCATGCTCTGGAAGCTATTGGAAATTTGACCAAATGAGAATTGCTGCTTATTCAGATGCGCTAATTCCTTTTTAAATCAGTATGAAAAAAGAAATGTTTTAATTATTAGTGTAAGTCATATTACAGGAAATGAGAGAATAATTAGCTCTGAGTTGCTTTATGTTGCGTGTCTCTCATAGTGAATAAACAAGAATCCACAGAACTGAATGCGAGCAAATGCAGTTGCCATGAGCTGTGAGTCCCAGAGCCAACGCTCAAAGCTCCACAATTTACCTGCTGAGTGCTACTGAATATTGACTGGTGATGAAGTGTCTCCCCCTGCAAGTTCCAATGTCAGGACAAGTCATTTCATCTTTGTCCAAATAATGGTGTGTTTTGTTTTAGGTGATATCTGGCTTCTGAGGCCAATAAATGCCTTTCCTGGTGGATGGATGTTTTATGTGAAGCTGTGTGTTCCCTTTGAGTTATGTGGTATTATCAAAGAATACCAGAAAAGTGTATATTCTCCAAAGAGGAGTGTAAAGGTTTGTAATTGTTTTCATATTTTTTTATATTTCTGCTTCACCTTTTGAGCACTGTAAACTGTGATGGTCTTCTTTCAGCAAAGGTTGAAGGGATCTGTTTCATTTTTAAAGTGTTTTATTTCTTATTTCCTATCGGAGCAGGGAATCAAATGGGGCTGTTATGGAAAGTTTTTCCTGGTGGCATTCATTGCCTTTCAGCTCCCCATGAGGCAAGTGGGCTTGAGGAGTGAAGAATCTTAAAATACGCGTCCTAGTCCTGTATTACTGACAGCAAAGAGCCCTGATTGCCCTGATTGTGTGTGTTCATTAGGGATCTCCTGGAGGAGAAACATTAAAACCACGGAGTGCCTCTTGTTGAAACTCATCATGTCTTAAAAATACAATTTTGTACAGCTCCAACATCCAGCATCTTTAATGTCTGCCTTTTCAAAGACATTTACTCCAAGTTCACTCCTTTGGGAATAGGAAACAACCTTCTGCACGTTTCTGGCTATTTTAGGTCCTCACTGAAATTCCAAGAACATGCGCTAGCCTGGAGAGAAAGGAATCCGTGGCCAGTTTGAGAGGGTGACCTTGGTTTTCTTTTTGACATGTTCCTCTTAGGTTTTTGTCATGTATTTCTCGTTTAAGATGGGAAATAAATAAGCCATCTACCTGGAGGTGCAGATTCTCTTAGGAGTGTGACAGAGGGGGGCAGGCACTAAAAAACAGGAGTTCTTTGTGAGAGAAATTATCTGAGCTTTAAAAAAACTGAATACATATCTTCATAACCGACTGTCCAAGAAAGTATATGAAAGTGGCAGGATTTTTCTGCAATTTCTTTAAGTTTTCTGTGTTTGCCTTTATTGTCTGAGTCATTTGAGGTGTTACATATGTGAGTAGCAACAGCATTATAATCTGACCCACTTGTTCCAACATTACTGCGTTTGCCAATTTTCCTGGGTCAGATTTGGCTCAGTTTTATATGTACAATGTGTTTTGGTTTAATTTGCTACAATCTGTAACTCGTGGATGAATATTTTGATTTGTCCTTGGGAAACGAAGCAGGAGAGTGGATGCTGACAAATAGAAACCTATGGGCTAAAACCATGCACTATCAGGGTGCTCGTGGTCTCTGGCAAGGGACTTGTGCTGCCTTTCAATTACAGTTTAGGAGATGTTGGGCAAAACAGAGGAGTCAGCGATTTGCATGAAAATCCCAACAATTTGCATGCCCTGCTTTCAAACCAAGTGTGAGATATCTGGAACTTTGGCTTTTAGCTATTCACCGCCCCCAGATACCAACTGAAATAAGATTTCAAGGCGTGGAAACTGAGTACGTTTTAAAATCAATTAGCAGCTGTGTTCTCTGTTGGTTTTTCTACTTCCTTTTTCCCTGTTCGAAATCACAATTTGTGTACTCTGAGGCCAGCCCTGCTCAGAGCACTGTTTTAGACGTCTTTATTAGCTGGGAAATGCTATCAGTTGTGTTTTTCTCCAGAACATCCAGCACTCCCTACTCAGGTTTCTCACTGGCAAGGAGATCTACGTGCTCTGCAGTGTTGCAACACCAGAGCTTGGTCTAACACTTGTTTTGCAACATCACAAGAATGGTGGAAAATTAAATGTTTATTACAGAGTGAGGCAATACTATTATCCATATTGCAGTAGGATGAGGCAATGCTATCCACTAATTCTGATGAAGACTTATGGAGTCTAAATAACTCATCTCCAGTGCAGAAAAATATGTGAAAATATACAGTCTATCCCTTAAATCCACAGCATTAAGTTAAATTAATAGAAGAACTTGTAGACTGCGTGGTTGAATCCATGAAGGATATAGTGTGATAGTGTATATTTGCCTAAAAGCTCACTCTGACAGCAAAAACAATGTACCACAGTATGTTTCTTTCTTATCTAATGGAAAGAATAACACACAGAGGCTCAGTTCTTGTAATGAAAACCCCCACATTAATTTTATTTTTTGATGTGTCATTGTAATTCAAGAGATGTTTTTAATCTCAGGATTGCTAGGGCACAATAAACCATTTAAAAAGTATTTGGCAAAGATCCCTGTGCTTAGCAACAGCTCCTTTCATTTAAAACTGTTTTTTGAACCAAGCTATTCAAAGCTTTGTTCCATTTATTAAAATAAAGTATCTTACTTCAAACAAGTATTTCAGAGGACATAATCAAGAGGAGAGCATTCAAATACAATGCACAGAAAACATGAAAGGTAGCAGCATGAAAAACTCCAATACTTTGTGCATGTTTCCTTGTTTTCCATTAAGAAAAACTGTATAAAAATATATTCACAACCTTATTTCTCTTTGTGCCATTATGGGACAGTTAATATTACATTTCTTACCATGTTCTAAAATTCATTGCTAGATTTAAAGTAAAATGAGCTGTGCGGTATTTTAGTGAATGAAATATTTCATTACTGGTGTATTTTGGAGTCATCTTGGTGACGTAACGCGGTAGGAGCTAAATATAGAATAATATTTATTTTTTTGCTGTTGGCTTTGTGCTCTTCGGTGATCTACAGTGTCAATTCGTGGCATAGTGTCAGTGTGGAAGCTTTTTTCAACAGGTAAAGACATGCTCAGGTTCATTGTGCAACATCACATCAAGAGTTTATTTCAGATTTTCTTGTATGTCATTTTGGTTTAGTTCTGCCTCAAGTTTGTTTGCTTTTGATGGCAGAGGCGTCGCCAAGGCAATAATGGCTCCAGGAGAAACGCAAATGCCGTTTCCTTCTACAAGTGAAGGGACATTGTTCCTTCCTTGGTGTTTCCTTTTTTACCTGCACACTTTAGAAAATGAGGATGGATGCTTCATGCCAGGATCCTCTTCTGTGAAGAGATTCCGAAGTATGGTTTCGTAGGGTGCCAGATGTTTTTTATAGTCCTGAGTGCCCAGTTCTCTCTGAAGCTGAGAGAGGTTGAGGCCAGGACTAAAGAGGACTGAGCATAAAGAATAATTTTGCTTTGCAGATTTTGCTGGTATTAAAATTTGTTTTGTTTAGAACTGAGAACCTCAGACTTGAAAAATTCCCCATCAAAAGAAAGCCCTGGATCTGTGTCTCTGGCTCAAGCTTTGACATCATTCCTCAGGCTGTGGTTGTAGGGTTACAAACGCAGCCAACAAAGCTTCTACCCCACCCCGGTTCACAGAAAACTATTTTGACCATTGTAGATATTACTGATAAAATTGACATAATCCACCAGGATTTTGGTGCTGAAAACCTGACAAGGAGCTTTGAATAATGGTAACTCTGCATAGATCATGCTGTATAACTTTTTCAAGATGGCAATGACTGTAAAACCAGTGCAATTTTTGATCTCACGTTGTGTGGGCAGAAAAATGGTTATTTCCAAGATGTTAAAAAGCTGATCTATTCTGTCAAGTTTTTGTATCTTGCATAGATATAGCTGATTTCTTCTTTTTTTTTCTTTTAATTTTACAAACCGAGTTGGGAGCCTTGACATTTATTGGGCCCCCATATTTTTCATTTATATTCTCTCTAGTCTTCACCATCTGTTATGACAGTAAATAAGTTTCAAATAAGCCATATCTTCCTCAGCATGAGTTGCTTTTTCTGAAAAAAAAAAAAAAAAAAAAGAAAAAGAAAAAAAAAATTAAAGTTGCAGTTAGATGTGATATTTGAAGTCACAGCTTGTCTTCAAATATTTAGTAGCGTATTCCTGTGCCAAGGGATATCAATCTGCCATTTGCCTTGCTTACAGTATAATAAAGATTATCCGAGCCCTTCTTTCATAGATATGTCAAGGTTTTAATTAGTATGGCTCAAGAAGTAGCTCTTTCCACCACCTTTTTCCATTTTGCTTTGGATTAATATTGTTCCTCTTTATCTTCTTGGACATTATATTCCAAAAGGAGAATGTAGTGTCTGATTCTGGTGGACACTATCTTCCCTTACAAATAAATTCTTTGGTTATACCAACAGTGTTTTTGTTGTAAAAATCAGTGCTTGCTGGATATTTCAGATGTTGGTACAGAAAAATCAGGAAATTCTGCCAAGAATTTTTCGATTTTTTAGTTCTAGTATTATAGGTGGGTTGAGGGTAAATTTGAGGTAAATTAATTTTGTATCTTTTCTTTAGGCCATACAAGAGCACTCCAGTGAGAAGGGATAAGACTTGGAAGTCACCTATGTACGAACATACCGCTGTGCTTTCCAAATTTCACTTCCCTTGATAATGAATATTGGGTCACATGGAGGCATCTTCCTCATCCTTTGAGGGCAGTGGTGCAAAATCACGGATTGTTTTCACTGTTGTCTACTAAACTGCAACCAAACACCCTGAAACTCCCTCAAAGTAGCTCCTCTAACAAGGAGGAAATTTCAACCCATTCCACTCAAATCTGAAAATATTTCTAGAACAGCCAGCATTAATGGTTCTTGTGGACTGTCTTTTTACACATTTGCCTGTTCCCCAGGTAATCTCTACCCCAGGAGTTTTGCAGATGTGTTAGAGGTTTTCTAGGATAAAGCGGGAGTTATCAGACAGAAATTCTCCTTGTCCCTTCCACCCATCCCATGTAATTCTGTGGCTCCATCTGACCCCATCCCAAATTATCTTTTTGCCCCATCCTTTGATATTTTTGAAGGCTGTACATATATTTAGCGGGTGGATTTTAAAATCTGCATCTTTCATCAGTACAATTTGGTCCTTCCAGAATGGCGCCAAAGAGAATATTGTGACTGAACATCAGCTCTGCAAAACAAAAGGAGGTTGACTGCAGTGTGATTTATGTGTAAAGACTCAGGCAACTTCTGCAACAGCCACAACATTCATCATGCAAAGGTACTTTTGAGTAAAAAAAACAGGTTTTACAGCATTAAAATAATGTTCCTGTTATAGTCAAAACAGATGCACAATTAAGATTAACCCTTTTGTTTGTAAGAGGATTTTGCTTTCATTTCCATGTTTATAAGCTTCTTACTATAAAAATAAAGCTTTTATTTTTATGTATGCAATTGTTTTTCCTTTTCACCTGTAAATAGAGTAATTGTACTTTTTTATGATTTTCCAGTATTAGATTAGTTTTATAGCATGTTCTGAAATTTCATTCTCTTTCAGCATCAATCTTTGTTTTGTTTTTATTACAGAATTATACTTACAAATAACACCATTTCATAACAATAAACATAAAAATATAATGCAATAGAGCAGTTACAGCTTTATAGAGTAAACATTTCATTTGGAAGAAAATTCCACTCTCACAGTATTATTTCACAGAAGCAACAAGGTCAGAAACTCTGAGGGTTAACAACAAAGCTGTTTATATCCTTTAACGGGAGGACAAATATTCAGGGGTCAATGACTGCACCTGTTAGAAAACACAGAAACAGGGTTTCTTGTCCGCAGCTTAATTTTTTTTTGAAGAAGGGGTCTTGGATAAAAAAGTGATTTTCAATTTGGAGTTAGTGTACAATGTAGAGTAAATTGTATCAAAGCCAAATGATATTCCACAAAATTAAATTTATTTCACCTTACGTTGCTCAGTGCCAGGTATTTCAAGAGAATTAAAAATTTTCCATGATACTTTTGCAGACTAAGCACACTCTGGATAGTGTGGGAAGATGGCAAATATGAAGTCAGAAGATTAGTGCAAGGCAGGAGTTGCTTAAGCACAACATATTTTTCTTAGACTTATAAGAATTTTCCAAGGTACAGAATGGAAATTGTGATCAAGGTGTAAAAAGAAGAAATACCAGCCAGGAGATCCATAGGAAATGCGGAGTAGGGAAGGGTTTTGCCTTAGATGAGGATATCTCTTGATCTGATCATTTACCAAATCCTCTTGATTTACTTACCATAAAACACTGTGCTGGACCAGCATCTTTCCCCAGCCTTTTCTTGCAGTGGTTGAAATATTAAATTAATTTTTTTTTTTTTTTTGGAATTATATGTATGTCAAATAGAAACTTTACAATTAGAAAGATATTCTGGACTAAGAGTCCAATTTTCTGATAACTGTATGTCCCTTGATTTTGTCACTTTGCAATGCAAAAAATATACTTAAATTTATGCTGAAGAACTTTTAGAATTACCTTAATTTTAAATGAGGAGCTTGTCTCATGGTACAATGCATGCGTTTTCCCACATGGAATGGGTCCCTCTGAGGTCCCTGACACATCCTGTCAATTTTTTGTCTCCAGTGCTCAGCTAAAGCATTTTCCTTTTCCTAAGGTAATGTTTCATTTTTGGAAGATTCCTCTTTAGAAACCCAAGAGCTATCTTCAAGTCTCTTAAGTCAAAGCCTTTTCCTACATTTACTTTATTTCTTCATTTTTTAGTCATTAGACTCTGATTCCCAGCTCCAGTTCCCTTTTCCTGTTCATTTCTAGTCAATATATGTGATTGATATTGTCAGTTTTGCAGCACTTTGTCCTTTCTCTGTCCCCTAAGACACCAATACTTGCCCTGAGATCCTGTGCAGCTGGCAGATGATCAGCTCCTGCTAGCTGGAAAGTGTCTGTTTTAGTCAGAGCTTGTTTTTGTTATTTCTCTCTTCTAGGCTGAGATTTTACCCCTTTCTTGTTTATATTTGTGACAGTCCCATCCCTGCCTGGCCATGGAGGGAAGGTGGATGCCCATGGCTGAAGGCTTTAGCCCAGAATTGTCATTTGTTGGTGATGCCATTGAATATGGAAATACTGAACCACAGTTTTCCCACTGCTGACCTGCTCACAGCACAACTTCTTTTTTGCTCTAATAATTTCAATGTTTCTTGCTACTTTGCCACTGTGTCCTCCTGAGAATAATCCCATGTTAATGCATGTATCCCCTTCTGGCCTGTTTTCTGTGTGCTTCTCTCTGTGACACCAGCAAGGATTTCACAGTTTGAGTGCTCATCATTTGATCTACCTGCTTAAAATCAACAGATTTTACTTGCTGGGTTTCTTCCTTTTCTTTTTTTAAGGTTCTGAACTTTCTCATCCCATTCCACTTGCTTTATATCAACCAATTCTCAACAAGCTTCTTCCTACAAATATAAACACTTTTTGTAGTAACTCCTTCAGTTGCAAAAGCTGACATTGATGCTTTCTAAGAGTTTGCAGGCCAACCTGTGTTTTATTTCCTTTATAAACAAAAACATCTCCCTGTCTTGGTCCATTTTTAGTGATTCCACCAGCGTCTCACAAAAAAAAAAAAAAAAAAAAAAAAAAAAAAGCCTCACCCAACCCAATTTTCTTGCTCTGCTATTCTGTAGTAGATAGTTATCATGATAAATGCACATGTTCTTTATCGTTGTATGTAATCTTGCTCTTTGCATTGCTGATCTTGAAGTAAATATATAAAGTGTTGTCTTATAACAGAGACAAATGATGGGAGAGAAGAGGCAGAACTCTGGAGTGCCATCCTTCAAAGTCGATCTCTTGGAGGCCTAATTCAGCTGTAGGAGCAGAGAGGGCAACCTTGTAATATTTGCCCTTTGAAATGCCATCTTTCAGAGGTGACCTTTAAGCTAACTTGGGAGTCTGACAACCTGGGGCCTCAGCACAAGATCCTTCTCTCTGTCAGACCTTCACAGCTGCTATCTCCTCTGCCTTTGTTCAAAACAGTCCCTCCTTTTGATTTTATCTGCCTGGCTTCATAACTTCTCCTAAAATACAGTTAGCAGACTGTTCCCTTTCTCTTCCAGGTACTTCTCTGAGTTTATGGTTCTGTTGTGCTCTTTGCAGACCTTACTCCTTCCAGGTTAAATTTCTTCTCTCCAGTAACAAAATCTTTCGAAGATGTTAGAGTACTCTGGGGAGATTCATAGTCCCACAGCACTGCACACTCATTTTGGAACTTAGGCAAATGTAAACCATGAAGTTATTCAGGGAGGAGCTCAAAAACTCTTGTGACCGGGCAGAAGTGAAATATCAACGTGGCAGCATATGAAATTAGGGACGTATGTTAAACGTCATGGATGCTTTCCATGAACAGAGGAGTCTCCAGGATTACCAAATCAGCCATTTAGCGGGTGGATTTTAGAGCTATTGCCCTCTCTAGCTGTGACCATTGTCCAGGTGTGCTCATGCTTGTCCAGGCTCTGACAAATGCAGCTGTGTCTAGCAGCACATTTTAAGAATTCATGCAAGCATTTCCACAGCTTTTGGAGAGCTGAACCAAAGTTATCCATTTAATAAACAAGCCACAAAAGTTAGAATGCACATTCTTACAAACGCAGCTGAAGATTCAGTAGAACTTTTTGTAAGAGATCAGGTCTTTATTCCAAACTTCAGGCGTTACTTTTAGTTTCTCTAAAATATTGAAAACTTTTTGGGGTCCACACTTCTCCTGAGGGCTACTCCACTGAAAACTCCTCCTGCTGAGGAACCCTGCTGGAGGTCACACCTCCACCCCTGGTGACACTTCCAAGGTGCCTCAGGAGCAGGGTCCATGTGTGGGATGGAGTTTTCTGGGACACCACGCATTTCCCCGTATATTCTGTAGCCAAGGCCCTTCTCCCACCCTGTTTCCCTTGGTTCATCTGCACTGAGCAAAAAGCCACGGCCTGAGATCATCCTCAGGTTCATCCCTGAGGATGATCAATCCCCTGGTTCATCCTCATCAACAAGACAATCAGGGAAGGGAAGGCCTGGAATTTCAGCGTTATCCCATGCATTACCCGGCCCTGTCAGCACTTTGTCCCTGAGTAGCCAGGGAACCCCACTGCTCTCTCTGCAGTTCTCCACACTTTTCTGTACTGTAACGTGCTCCTGCCTTGTCAGTGGTTTGGGGTTTTTATCTGTGCAGTTGTTTCCTTGGTTGACTCCAATGTGTTTGTTTTCCTAAATGATAGCCAGCCCCTATTTTGGTGTAGTTCCATATTACTTCATCAATCACTTGAAGGGGACGTTGACACAGTGTTAGATTCTTTTGAGGAAAACAAGGCTGTTTTTACTATTTTTTTGTGTGTGTTATTTTCCACTATTCCCATTGGGCTGGGAAAACTGAGTTTTCATCTTCTCAGCTAATGTTATGAGCTAAAGCTAAGTAGCATTTGTGGGAAAACGAGAGGTTCATTTTGTGCTCAACTCATTCTTTTGTTTGGCAGAGATGTAACAGATACTGTGCAGGAATTCAGACTGTGGTTTTTTATTCACTGTATGGCTCAAGTTCTGTTTAGATGGTTGGTATTTAACTGTATTTCAAATATTATGTTTATTTTTTAAGGAGAAAAATTTTTACTCACTATCTATAGTTGAAATAATGTCATGTAATGCAAAGAACAAATATGTAAGAGTTGTGCAGGATGATCTGAAGGGAACAGACAACAGGCAAGAGTAAGAATTTACAGAAGATCAGAACAGAAAAAAACTTCTGGTTTGGCCAGAAATAGGCCTGTGACCACCAGATATGAATTAATTTGTTAGATGGATTAAAGGCCATGTGAAGGTTGAAAGGCAGATGGGTAAGGTGGAGTCAAAATTCTCTGCTGGAGAAGAGCAGCAAGTTTTCAAACTAAAAAAAGTACTAGTGGGGTTGTAATTAGTAGTATAAGCAGTATTTCGAGAAAAAGAGTAAAATGTATGAGTGGTTTCTGTTCTGGGAAGGAAGGAAAGCTGCCAGAGGAGAGGGTTGCTGAGCGTGTGGGACCGTGGATGGAGGCTGGGTAAAAGTGACACTTTCACAGTGACTGTAGATTCCCTGCAGGATTGCAGAATACATATAATGCTGTTCCCCAAAATTGCCTCTTTTACAGAGAATCTGAAGTGCTGAAGGGTTTGTGTGATATATTGCTGTGGAAGAGAGAGATGAGACAGGAATTCTGTTCAGGAAATCCAGGACAAGGGAGCAGGGATGTCAGGCAAGATCACCAACTCATTGGAGAGGAACCATCTCGTGTTTGGATTTTCTCCAGATGAGCTCCTGAACACAGAGGGAGGAATTTTGGATATTCTACACATGCCAGTAGTGAGTGTGAGTTTTCCATGGTGTATCTTTTTATTTCATGGCTGTTTGAATTAAACTTTCAAGTCTTTTCAAATTTCATCAGGTAAGAATAATTAAATGCTTCTAAAATTTTTTGCATCGTCTTTCTCAGACTATTATTACAGATAAAAGCAAAATTTTTCATGAAATGGTGTACACTTGTCAGCAGTACAAGTTTCACCTTTCTCTCCCATCTTTCCATAATAATATTTATTTCTTCATTACACCTTTTCAGCTACATTGGTTCTGCCTCCTGAGAAGTTTAATACAGTTGGTGGCATTGATTTAGAATTGTGTGAAGTCTATGAGAGGAATTTCCTTTTTCTTGAAAAAGGAAAAGGAAAATGAAAATATTAGAATGGCTAGAAAATACAAGTTTTTAATACATTACAAATGTGATGTATTTCATATGCCTCAGGACTAAACCTTGAAATATTCTGCTCATCCTTTGCCATGGTGAACATCGAACATTTTCTTCCACCAAACATTTCCAGCTCCTTAGACAACCTCACCATTTATAAAGACATTTTCCCTCTTATTAATTATTATGTTCTTTAATTAATAAAGTTGAAAATGTAACAGACTTTTAAAATCCTCTGTAACTATCATAATCCACACCACTGTAATAACAACTATTGAAAAAAAATCAATTAAATGTGAGGGGTTTAGTGCACTGCCGGGTGAAAGGTGTCAAAAATTCTGACTTTATTCTTATACTGACAGATCTGGTGGTTACAGACCTCTGGTTATGGAAAGCTCAGATGTCTCTGCTCCTTCTCCAGGCCAGGGGCTGGAGTGGAGCCACAAACTGCTGTGGAAACCCCCTGTGGCAGGAGTTTTGGGGAGATTTTGTTCCCTGGGATCTGTGTGGTGTTCCATGAGCAGCCACTGCACTCATTGCAGAGAACGTGGGGGGACTGCTCTCACTGAACAAAGATTATTCTTCATGAGTAATTTTCTTGCCTGTCGTTTTTTGGATAAGAAGCAATTTTTAAAATGTGTTGTCAGAAATCCATCCCTTATGCAATAAAAAACTCAAAAGCTGTGCCTGATGACATACAAGATGTCCAGATCTGCATTGGCTCCTTCTCTGCAATCTGTTTACAAAAGTTAAAAAATGCAGCAGAATGAGTTGGTTTGTAAAGGTGCTTTTTTGAATGCTAAATCATATCTGCAAAACTGAAACACTCAGATTTGTCTTGTTTCACAAAATGAGAGTGGTCTGAAACAAGTTTAAGCTGAAACAGAAGATTAACACAAATTGAACGGAAGAATAAATGACACAAAGTCCATTTCTCTCTGTCCCAATGGGAAGAATTATATAAATTGAATTTATTTGAGGTTTCTGCGGTAGTTTGTGTATTTCCAAAAACAAATCTGAAAATTATATATGTGCAATTACTGTAATCTTTTCCAGAAGCATTCAACTTAAAATGTCACGTGGAGTTTTTTATCTCATGAAAGTCTCCATCCAAATACCTTTGAATTGACCAAAATATTAATTACTAATACATTTTAAATTTTAAAAATCCATATGCCAGATATTTTAAAGTTGTGTTTTGATCCTGAATGAGTAATCTTCCTTTTAGAGAAATGATGTACCTTATTTGCCATTGATTTAATGTGAGCTAAAAGGCTTAGCACATCTAAAACTAATTCAATAATTTTACGCTTCTCTTGAGATTTTTTTTAAGCCTGCAAGGAACTGGAAATTCCCAAACAGTGGTTAGGAAACACTGCAAAAAGAAACAACTATCTGGTTTTGCAATTGTTGTATGGAGTCGTATTTCTGCTCCCTCTAACAACTCTGTTTTAGCCATGCCAAATTCATGCTACGAAAGCTATGAATTTCTGGAATTACATGGCAGCTGAGCTCAGTGTGTCATTGTCAGTGGATTTTGGTGGTTCCCTTTGAAGGGCAGTCCTCATTTCCCTCCAGCATCCCTCGCAGAGAACATCCAGGGACCGAAATCCGCGCATCCCGCAGGACACGTGTACCATGGAATCTCTCAGTGTTAACTCCTCAGGGCTCCTCAAGGGAGCAGCTGCTGGTGAGCTGAGCTCCTGTCCTGCCCTGTTGATTTATGGTGCCGTGTTGTTTCCTTAAATGCCCCTGGCTGGCTGTGTTCCCATGGATTCCCAGCTGGAACCAGCCCTCACTCACTGATGGCTTCTGTTTGTCAGCACCAGTGCAGTGAAATAACAATAATTCAGCTCAAACCAGTGTCACGAATTTTTGAAATGCTTCAAGCGTGGACTGAAACAATTTCAGGAGTTTCTAAAACTTTCTGTTCCGCTTCTTGTCCAAAGTGAGTGTTTGCAGGCAAATTTCTGCAGCAGTGTGGCAGGAGGGCTGTGCTCATCCTGTGCCTCTGCCACCTGTCCCAAAGATCCTACTAGCTTTCCTTGGAATTTTTGTCCCATTATTTGTCACGTTTGTGTCCACCCCTGAGCCATAAAGGGAAAATCCCCCTCTTCATTATCCGAGTAACAGTGGGATTACAGGTCTTAGAGTGATTTTTTTGTTTGCTTGGGGTTTTTCTCAATGTTGCATGGCATGGTGCTAATTAGTGTTTTTACAGAGTAACAATGATAAAAGAGGAAACTGCATTCCAGTGGCAGGTCACCTCCAGGTTAACAGAGGAAAAAAAAAAAAAAAATAAGTATTCTCTCCTAGTTGCCTACCATAGAAGGAATAGTGCCTGAACATTAATGTCAAGCATTTGGTACTGAGTTGTCATCTGAAATACACCTGGTACGAGCCCAAATGTACACAACAGGGTAAAGTGCAAAGTTATTTACACAAAGATAAAAAGATATGTGGAGGCAAAGGAGTTACAATTACATGGACTATAGACAAATTTAAATCCTGTGTCTTGTTGGAGCCTTGGAGTTTACATTATTCTATCTCCTAGAACTCATAAGCAACTGTCCTGATTGCATGAGCTTTATGATATCATGACGATTTTCACAACCAATAATAAGCAAGCCAGATTTTTGGTGTTTTTATTCTATAAGTATTTATCAGATATCCTCACCACGGTCTTCCTCAAGTGTTAAAAATGTGAACACAGGTGTCAACACAACGTTGACATACAGAGAATTATGATTTGCTTTATTTAAGATAAGTAAACTTTCAGAGAAGCTACCTGAAGGATTCTACCAGCAGGAAATTATCATTTCTATGTACCTGACATTATATAATTTAATGTCATCTTTCCTAGACTCATGTAAAGTGCAGAGGAATGGCAAAGGTTACCTATGTGATCCAATCTGTTGGGAAAAAAAAATAAAAAAAAAAATTGGCTCTTTTAGCCCAGGATGCTCTTGCTGGTTTGTGAATGTCCATGTTTTTCCTTGTCATTAAAAAAATATTCAAAAAGCTTAAAAAAAAAAAATAATAGTAGTCTCATTAAGATACCTTTGAAGCTCTAGCCATGTGGACTGAATCAGGGAAGAGTATTTTTGTATTTCTGGACCACAAAGGAAATGAGTTACTGGAACTCGACTGGGCACTGAACTGATCATCAAAGGGCAGTGTTAGGCTGAAAATACAAAGATCATGAATAAAACTTCAGAGGAAAAAAGAGCCTCAGTCAGTTGGTTTAGGTTTGCTTTGGTACCAGAAAAAACCCTCACTTTAAACATGAAATATCATGGAACACTTCACTCTTTTCTGAGAGGCAAAAGCTTGAATTCTTACAGCTCTAGTTCAGATTCATCACAAGTTCTGCTGGTTGGCTGAATCCAGTTACTCCAGAAATGCAGGCATGATGTCGAAAAACCCCAGAGTTTCTGTGGAGTTTGGTGTTAGAAATGGATTCAGGAAGCCAGTCTCAGCCTTCCACGACTTCAGCTCCATCTGGGCCTGCAGGGCAATGCCATGAATTTGATACAATTGTGCTTTTTTAAGAGGTTATTTACTTCTTTGATGGAACATTGGAATATTCTGGCTGAACCCACGTGTAACAGCTAATGCTGCTTGGGGAAGGTGTGGGGAAAAAAACCCCGTGAATTCTTAATATACTTGAACTATCTGGCGCATCTGTACCTCCATGAATTAAAATATTCCAGTTTTGAGGAAGATAACATGTAGCATCTTCATTTCTGTTTTATACAGCATTACCTTCTCCAGAAGCATTATCACAAAAAAAAAAAAAAAAAAAAAAAAAAATTGAAGTAATTTAGCTGCGCTAATATTTAGTTGTTTTCAGCTCTAAATGTTTCATTCCTTCAACTAAAATTTAATTTATTCTAAGAAGAACTTTAAACAAGCTAAAATTGTTATTTGCAAAAAATAACCAACCTGATTAGATTAAAATCACAATTTCTCAATTTGCCTGTGGAAACATATTAATGTAATGGATTCTGTTCTGCACTGAATGACAGACAGATTGATGTGTCAACAGAGAAAAGAGTTATAACCATCAACGTGTCTCTCATTGTTTGACAGTGATTTACTACTGTCCAAAAGTCTGTTAGCTCAACTTTCAGATTGAGTTATTCAGACTTATTCCGAGGTGTCACCCCCCTCAGAGACACTGTCTGTCAGCCCCTGCTGCTGCAGGGGACCCCAAAGTCCTCTTGGAACCTCTCCTGTTGTAGGGACAGGCTCCAACTCGGGGTCTACGTTTGGGGTTTAGAATAGCTCTGCTGGAAACAAAGCTGCATTTTATTTTTGTGATTCCGTTTTCGGGTCTGAAAGGCGCTTTTTAATATTAAATAGAAAATCCTGGTGAATGCCCCAGTTCTGTAAAAACGGAATGCATGATCAAGGCAACAGAGATCTTGGGGATGCAACATCTGCACATTGTTTAATGAATGGGTAGCCCAGGATTTGATAGAGAATAGGCACAATATTAACACCTCAATATTAATTCCTGTGCTCTTATACCCCAAGGCATAGCTCAGGCAAAGGGGAAAGCCTTGAGATCCCAAATCCTTGAGATGCCAAATCCTTAAGATCCCAATTCTTTGCTGAATCACCTGGGAGAATCCCTTTTCCTTTCAGCTATTTCAGAGCCAATGCATTAATTTTTCTCTGTGCTATCATTGGATTGTCAGAATTTATTGCATTAGAATATTTTCGTTTATCATTGATAATTCTGTCCTTCCAATTTTAATTGTATCTACCTTTAATTCTGATCTGATAAAACAACTTATTGTTGATTTTAATACAAAGAAATGTTGCTCTTTCATAATTGGTGAGCTTAATAATCTATTTGATTACCTTGGTCACTTTGTACTAAAATAGCTTGCAAGAAGTGTAGACTGCACTAAAAAGTAAATTCTGCAATATAGCACTCACCAGAATAGAAAGCTGCTTGCCTTCATTCATAATGTCATAAACAAAACAGTGCAGGTACTGGTTTCAAACTTTTAAAATTAACAACTTTAAAGCAATTTAAAAAGCTTCAAAAGAAAACAGTAATTTTGATCAGGATGGACAAGGTTGCAATTCTGCCTTTGTTTTTGTTTCTGGTTTTGTCTATATCTTTTTGATAAAACTAATATATCCAGATTAATGGAGCACTTCCCAGCCTAGTTTTCCTAGTTCTGTGTCTCTGTGCTTTGATTTTTCTGAGCTAGGTTTGACCAGCCACCACATTTTTCTCGTGTCTTGGAAAGCCATTGTGCCCTTGGGCCCTTTTTCAGCCATGTGACTGAGTTTTCACAGTAGTTTTCTATAATGTGTGTTGGCATTAGCAAAGGATACCCTTATGCCCCTGACTCTCTTGGCTTGAATAGGTGCTGATAATTATATTTGAATTGAGAAGTATATTTAAGGGTTGAATACATACAGAGTTAACTGTGACTTAATTCTGGTTTGCTCTATAACCCTCTGTTGCCTGTTCATAAAAACTTGCTGGTTTTTAATGAAATAATTTGGTATTCGAATGAAGCACATCAGGCCATCATCTGAGCGTCAGTGCTCTGCACACAGAGCTTTCAGAGGTGCTGAATTGCCTCTTTCATTCTAGAGCACGCTGATTTATGTGATCAGCAGCAGCTTGTAATTCTGAGCTTAGAAGAAAGTTGGAATATCCATTGAATTCTCAGGGAGAGTGGGGCTGTTGAATGCTTGCCATTAAAAGAACTTTAAAAATAGCAAAATAGTGTATGAAAGTTTAGTGCATTTGAAATCAATAGTTTCTGTTTGGAGAGGGAACTCGGGACTGGGTGAAATGATCCTGTGATCACAGTCAGGCATTGCACAGCAATGAAGAGCAGTGTCCAGCACAGACCAAAATAATTCTACAGGCTAAAGTGTTGTTTGTTGTCCAAAGTCCCAGCATCAATTACTGTGACAGATAAAACACGGCCTGAAGAAGGAATTGCAGTTTCCCTTACACGGATGTGATTCTATTGTAATTCAGCCATCCCATCTGTCAGAGCAAAATCCAAAGTTTACAACAGCACAGACGTGACCTGAGCACTGTGTTTCTCCTTTAATGGGCCTCAGTGTTAGAAAAACAGTTGTATTATGCTCTAGCTGTCCTAGTAACTCACAGGGCTTTTTTATTAAATAATATGCATCCTATGAGAACTATTAGGTGATAACATCATGCTCCAAGTTAATGAAATACGTGGGGAAAATACGTGTAACTTCAGAACACTGAAGATTCTCAGGCAGCTTCGGTTGTCCCTTGAGTCATATTTCAACTAAACCTCAGGGACTCCCTTCAGTGGCAGCTCAGCTGAGGGACAGGCACAGGATCACACTGGACGCTGCAGTGAGGTTACATCAAATCTTAATTTCATTTCCCATCGTCGGACCACACTTTATTCAGTTCTAAGGAATAAAATGTGTCTATTCCAGACTAAAAACTGGTGGAACTGGGGGGGAGTTGGTGTTTGTGGTTTTTGTTTGTGTGGTTTGGGTTGTTTTGTTTTGTTGTTGTTTGTGTGTTTTGTTTTGGTTGGTGGTTTTTTTTTGGGGGGGGTGGTTGTTGTGGTTTGGGTTTGGAGTTTTTTTATTTGGCTTGCAGGGTTTTTTTGTTTTGTTTTCTTTTGTTTTCTTTTGTTTTCTTTTGTTTTGTTTTATGGTTATTGGATTCCTCAATAATGCCAGAATACTGGGTCAGGAGGGAAAAAAAAGAGTTATAAATTCTTATATACCAGATTATGTTTTGTTCTGTGTTAGTTATTCACTCATTTCTTGGGTGAATAACACACAAGTGATAACACTACAGAAGAATTCAGTTATTCTACATCCTTGACACAAACTGACAAACTTCCAACTCATTCGACATTTTTCAAGCTCCTTATATTTTTTACCTACATGGCAGAAACCTTCAGATTTCCTGTATTCTTTAACCAGGAATAAATACCCAGGTGTGTTTCAGAGGTGATATGGAACCAAATATTCCAAAGTTGGTGGTAGAGTTGTAGAAGATGTGGAGTCAGGCATAAAAAACACTGAAACACTCTGTTTTCTCACAGTGCAAATTGAAAGCTAGTAAGGGTTTGATTGATATTTATTGTCAGGCTCTTTTGGCTTAAACATCTTTTATATATATATGTATATGTATATGTATGTATGTATGTATTAGTGTCCTGCCAAATCTTTTCCTTTGACTCTCTCTGCTTTCTGTAGACTTTAAAACTATTGCCTAGGGACTTTTCAAGGGAAACAGACTTTTTTATAAATTACCAGCAAAAAGGGTAAAATTTGGCATTAAATTAAAAGACAATAAATCACTCTTTTTTTGCTGTTATATTAATTATCATCAAAGGTTTCATTAATTGATTTCTTATCAGCAAAGTCAACAACAAAATTGGAAACTGGACAATTTTCTTCCTTTATCAAAAAAGAAAACATTTTACAGCCCCTTTTTTTCCCCACTTTGTATTTTCTGGAAGAATGACTACACTATGCATATTGGACTCAAAAATCCTCAAATCTCTTCCTGCCTTCTTTGTTTTAACTGGAGTTGAAAACTGTGATATCAAAAAATAAAAATCTCTATGTTGGTCTGAGACCATCTGCAAAAAGGCTTCTGTAGATCATTAATACAGAAATATTGAGTTTAGGAAGCTGTGACCATTTTAAATAAGCTTGCTTTTTTTTTCAATAATTATTCAATAATTCAGTAATTATCTAATCATCCATAATTACTATTCTATCTGCTAAAACCTTCCTTGAAGTTCAGGTAAAATTACTTTAAATAACCTTGTTTGAGTTCAAAATATTTGCCAGCTGAAATGTCATCTCAGGTTTTCTGGAGTTGCTCAGCAGCCATTTAATGGGGAAAATAAACCCAAACCCCACAAACCCTTCTGTTACCAAATCTGTTTTTCTGTTACGAATTTTTCCAGTTTCCTTTTCCAAGGGAGGTTCAGTGGTCACAGTAAGAGGGGTTGTCTTTGCACAGAGCATCAGCACCAGCACGGGGCTCCTGCTGAGCTCCTTGGGGTGCCTCTGGAAGGAGGGAAGCTTTGGGATGAGCTGATTCCCTGCGTGTAACTCCATAGTCAGCATCCCTTGCACGACTCAGGAGCTGCCACCCCACCCATTGCACAGGAGCTGATGCAAGAGGTCTGCAAGGTTTGTGGGCTGTAATTATCCTGAGTAATTTAAGAATCCATTTACCTTCTGCAGATGGAGATACAGTTTAATCAAATACAGTGTAAATCAGCCTTTATTAGGCACATTCTGTTGGCTATTATGGAGGTGTTAACGTTTAAAACGCTCCTGTATTAAAAATGCTTCCCAGGTGAACATGCACAGGTTTCAATTGTAAAACAGAATTTTGCAGTAATGACCAACAAAGTGCTTTTTCTTCAGGATTTGTGCTACTTTGAACAAAGACTCTTGATATTTACAATCCACTTACTGTGGTCACTCTGTAAACCAGATGACTTCTTTGGAAAATAGTTACTGAAGGTCAATAATTAAGAAAAAAAAACTGATTTGGTCAATAATTAACTGAAAAATTTTGAAGCTGAAAATTTGCAGCAATGCATTTTTATGTTAAGATAACAGTTTCCATATTTGCTTTTAGTTACTTCATGTGAAGGAATGTAAATGCAAATTCCTCCTGTGCATCTTTGGTCTTGTGTGAGCTGAGATCTATTTCAATTTTTACATACAGAGCTCTAGTTTTGGGGAATCTTATATTAATATTATTATTTTGGAGGGTGCAAAATGTAAATGTTTAGTGGATTTCCCTCATTAATGGTATAGCAAACAAATCATCTGTATTGCTCTTCAAGGCAGCCCAACATCCACAACAGTAGAGAGGTGGCTCTACAGACCAGCAGCAAAGCTGGGCTGGTGTTTATAGAGTCCTGTGTTATTAGGATGAATTTTTGGTCTGCATTTATGACTAAAAGCAAAATTTCCTAAGGCTTTTCTAGTCCAAATGTAAGAGTATCTTCCTCTAAGCCTCGAAGTCTGCAGAGGCCTGTGCTGATCTCAGGTACCAGCTCCTTCGTGGCAGCCACTTTGGCTGTTGACAGGATATTCCCACCATGAATTCCAAAACTTTTATATGGACATTTTGGTGGGAATGTTAAGTGTTGGGATTCAGCACCTCTGTGACCCAGAATAGCTTTAAAACCCACTTTTTCAGGGTAGGGAATAGAGAGCTCCTTCAGCCCTTTGAGCATCCAGTCTTTGAAATAAGATTACCCCTATTTTTATGAGGAATAAATGGTGGCCTGGAGCATCTCAGCTTGCATTTACTGCAGAGTTCTGTGTTTAGTGACTCAAAGCAGTATTTAATGTGCCCAGTTAGCCCCTGGTGTTAGCAAAGGCACTTGTTCAGTGGGTCAGGTGGACTGGGTTGAGCTCTTCCTGGTTCACTGGACACTAAAGCCATGGAAAGTCGTAGATGGCAGCCCACAGCGATGATAATGAGAGTGATCAGACCCAGAGAGAAAAGGTGGAATGAAGAATAACATCTGGGTGGAGAGCTGCATTCCATTTTCCAGTGACGTATTTAAAATTGAATCGTAGGTGCAGTATGAGCAGGGTTTCTTCTCAAAAGCTGAATGCTAATCATCAGCTCTGGTAGATTCATCTATTAGACACTGCCCTCTAGATTTGTGGTAATTGTGAGTTTGGCTTACTCTGAATCCTGGGAAAATAATAGAAATGGAAGAAATGCCAGCTGGCCTTTTTGTTCCAAGGAATTAAAAAGAAAAGGAAAAACAAACATCTGATGGGGCTGATAGTTGTTTGCTTTCTGGGTAAAAAGCAGCGTCTAGTTTCCATTTATACGTCCCTAACAATGCTTGTGCTTTCAAGCTTCCGCATGTAAAAAGAGTGGAAATAGTTTCTCAGCTAATAAGTGCCACTGCTGTGCTTCCTGGGTAAAAATGAAAGCTTTTGACTTCCCTCAAGTTGGTGTTCTGATAGCGTTTGGCAGTCTGGGATTTGGCACTGCAGTGACATGCACACCCCGTGTGGCCCAGGTGTTCTGAGTTACTTATGCAGGCAATAAGGTGCAAACTGGGCAGCCTGGGATAATAAAGGCTTCACTCCTGCCATCCCAAAAATAAAGGTATAGAGCCAAATCAAAGTCAAGCCTTTCCTTCTTTAATGCTGATTGTGCCCGTGATAACTCAAATACAAAAGGCAAATATTTTTAGATTGAGGGTTGTCCTTTGTGTTTTATTGTTATCTGTGTATGAATCAATGATTTTGTGTAATAGTTCATTAATTAAATATTATATTTCATATATTAGTTGCATATGTTTGTTTAAATTACCAGCTTTTGAGTAGTTCAAACATTTTTGTGTTTTATAGGTAAATGGCCAGTGTGACTATCCTCAGCTGTTCTGAATTAATGAAAGATTTACAGCTCTTCATTTTTGTAAATTATACTGCACATAGATTAAAGGGTGTCAGATAGGGGAGCTATGGAGACTGGAAAATAAGGACAGGGAAACTAAACTTAGCTCTTTCTGAAAAGCTAAGAAAGAATTTTAAGGTCCTAAAAGAAGAGAAAAGTTATGGTAATAAAAATAATAATAATAGTAATAATTATAATGATGATGATGATGAGTAATCCCCTCTTGCATAGCTATGGATGAAATTCAGCTGCTCTCAGGGATAACTCTGTGATCTATGTAAGAAGAGGAGACAAAACCCCATCATTTCTTCTAGAGCACCTTGAAAGCCATTTCTGGCAATACAACTGAAATCTCCTATTTTCAGTGGAATTCACTCTGCTTCTTTATATCCCAGGCTGTTCAAAATGAAAGAGATCCTGAGCTGCTTTGTTCCGAACAATGTGCTGGATTCTGGGTATTCTTCTTGCTTTCATTCATATTTGTTGTAATTTATTAATCTACATTGCACGTAAGGATTTGGATTGAAAGTCCAAAAACTTCACGTACTGTGAAATTTCCTCCCACTCCCACCGTGCAGTCGTGGCTTTGGCTGGTTTCGGATCTCCTTTTGTGTCCTACAAAACATGTCTCTTTCAGGAGTTCCCACTTCATGCTTCTGTAAGATTTCTGGGTTTTACAGCTTTCAACTAGCCTGGCATGCTTGCAGGATTCAGCGCTAAACAAATTCAGTAACTTTTTTTTTTTTTTTTTTTTCCAATCTCTCAATTATTTCTTCCTTCAGGTGAAATACAAATAGAGATGAGCAGCAGATTAAAGTGTTGCTGAAGGCTCTGATCCTCTGCCATCATCCTCAGGAATGTTACACACTTGTTTCTTTTTACATTAAAAAAACAAACAAAAAACCCTGAATATGTCATTTTTTTCTTTCATACTTCCTGAAAAATGCTTTTTCTATGGTATAGTCCCAAAGAAATCCTCTGCCTCCCATGTCTGAAACTATTCCATTAGTAGCCTTTGCTCTGTGACATAATGTTTGTCAAAGGAGAGATAAGAAAGAGAAGGGACTTTTTGTAAAGATTGTTTATTAGGAAGGAAAAACAAAGCAGTAAAACAGAACACATAAAAAATGAAAATTGCCATATAGTTTAATGAATATTTTGTAAAAATAATTTTCTATTCTCCTTCAAATTCATGATAGCAGCACTGCTGGCTGCTTGAACAAGATTTATCATGTCAGATTATATTGCAGCAAGCAGACTATCTACCCTTTGACCTTGAAGACTCCTACTACGCTGCAATAAATTTTGGGTTCTTAAAAGCAGCAAGGGGAAATGCTCTTTTAGACAGTTACTGAGCTTAAATACCTTCAAAAAGGGAGTAAATTCTTTTTATTCTGCTTTTTGCTAACAGATAATATTTCATCGTTCTGGATTTGTGTGGAAAAATATTTGGAATTTTTTGCATCTCTGACTTTGTGTGTGCGTGTGTGTGTGTGTGTGTGTGTGTGTCTGCAGCTAAATGTCATTTTCAGCACAAGTATGTGAACCATGTTATCAGAGCTTTTCCATGACAGTGTTTGCTGAGCTGTGAAAAATGTGAAGTTCTCAGTGCAGCCTCTTTCAGAACCTGATTTTTAAGTATTTCAGCTTTGTGACAAACAATTGCTGTGGGATGAGAACCTGGGAAGACACCTCGTGAAACAAGGGAGCCTCACTTCTTGTAAATGTGCTCCTTCATGCAGGAGACCTGGAACCAGAGTCTCCCTCAAGCCCAGCACTTCTCCTTTACCCACCAACCCACAAAATGGTGTCAGCTGGCCCCAAAAATGCCTAGAAAACTGGTAAAATATACCAGAGCAGAAACAGAAAATGTCAGACTCTCAATCTTTCCCCCTGTGGGATCAGTGATTTCCTCTCAGGCTGCTGATTTTGACAGAATCCCAGCATAAGTTTGGGTTGGAAGGGACCTCAAAGCTCATCTCATTCTTCCTAATATCCAATTCAAGCCTGTCCTCCATCAGCTTAAAGCCATTCATGCCCACTACATGAATATTTTAGTGTTTTCTGAATTGTGCATCTTTGAGATCTCCATTATTTGTCAAGTTGAAGTTGATGAATGGATCCAAAAGTCTTGACTTGGGGGAAGGGCTGGATTGTTTCCAAATGAAAAACAAACAAACAAACAAATAAACAAACAAACACAACAAAAAACCTGTCTATAAAATGTATTTTAGTTAGTGAAAAAGTAAATTTTGTGATGTAGTTGTAAGGACTGTACTAGGCAGTTCCGATTCTTTTTATTATTATCTATAGAAATCTGTATTTTGGTCTCTAAAACTTTCAAAACCATACTTCGCAGAGCATGTCTGCAGAAAATATATCTGCTAAATACATGTTTTATAAAGATTCTGTTACATAAAGTGTTCAGCTCTGCGAGGTTTCCCTCTTCTCTTTCTTCATGTGGTCCTTAAACTCTTCCACCTATGTAATTGAGCTTGCTCTTGTCTCAGCCTGTTTAATCACAGGGATTTTAGCCTAATGACACCTCAGCCACAGATGAGCCCAAATTTCATGGCCACTTTATTCTGCTTTGTGGTAAAGACACTGAAGAGCCTCTTCATCCATGAATAAAAATAAATAAATTGTACATATCTCTACTGAGCAAGGTAAATTGTGCCCTGGAGCACTCAGAGAAGCTCCATATCCAGGAATGTTGACTTTGATCCTTGGGAATGGATCTGTGCAGAGGAGGGGTCGTGGGGAGAGCTGTGTGAGAATGGAGAATGGCTGCATCATTAGTGTAAATTAATTAACCATTTTGCAAAGGTGTGCAGCGTGTTGGCCCAGCAAAAGCCCACGTGAAAAAGGCAGTGACAGCTTTGGTATTCAACTCATTTTTTTCAATACTGAATTGGAGGAGCCTTCTGTGAAGGAAAAACGAATTTCAATTTCTGTGTCACTTCTGTCATTCAGATAATGACAACTGAATGAAACTTTTTGTAACTCGACCACAAAACCCACGTTTATTCTGAAAATGTCTTTACATGAAAATCAACACAGACATTTAAAACTGTAACTTTCCATTTTTTTATCATGTGAAGATGAAGAAACATAGGATTTTTCGTTTCTTTCTTTTCTGATTTTACTGAGGACTTACATTTTATTAATAATGCCTTAAACGATGCGGATTTCCCTATTCAGTACTAATAGAATTGTCAAAATCAAAAGCAAGAATCAATTTTTTTATATTAGTATTTTGAATTATCATTTCAATAAAGAAATTTCATTACTGGAAAGATGACTTTAAAATGAAAAGCAGAAAAAAAAATCCACACCCATCATAAAAATTACATTGAAAATATATTAAAAAATTAAAAAACCCAAATATTAAGATTTATATACTTTATTATTTATCATATGAGAGTTGTACACATAAAGCATATATGCTTTATGTGTACAACTCTCATATGATAAATAGTAAAAACAAGAATGAAGCATAAAATATTAAGAGAAAGATAATGAATTTATAGCCCAGTGACATCACCTGTGGAGGAGTCCATGGTTCTAATGCAGGCTCAGCTGCTGATTTTTATTTACTTTAAGTGTTCGTTCAGTGCAGTGTAAAACAACTGAGCAGCTCCATTTTCAGAACTAACAATGGTAATCCAATGAAATACCTCATTGATTGGGATACTGCCTCTCCTTATTATGCCTTCTGCTGTTCATGGAATTTTAATTTATTTCCTCTGTGCTGTCACACCTTGAGAGAAGGAGGAGAATTTAATTGTTCTGGCTTTCCCCTGAACTAGAAGAAACATTTTCTTGCAGCTCTGCTCAGGACACACAGGTAGCAGCTTCAACAATAACCTGATGGAAGGAACTCAAAATTTTGCTGCACCTTGAGGAATTCTGTGTTGATTAAAAAGATTCACACATGACCCGAGTTTCTATTTTTGCCTGGTAAATATTGGGACACAATATGTAAAGCACTTTAATGCTGACCAAGGGTTACAATGGGATTCACTTGGCAGAGAATTTTGCATATGCTAAATTGCAGAAAAACAAAAATTAAGAATTATCTGTATGTCTGTAAGGAGTAACTGAAAAAACCTTTACAAATGGTAGTGAATTTAGGGAACTCTGCTGATTTTTAATTTACTTTCAGTAATTCATTAACATGCACTTTAACCTTATTCACCAATCCCCACAGGGTTCATGTGCTGTGCCAAATGAGGTTTCTCACAGGCAAAACTAATTTTCTACAAATAACTTCCCTATTTTTTGTGATTCAGGAGCACCAGAAGGTAGCACAGCTTTAGTGATTTGATCTCGATACATGAGACTTCAGCACTTGTTTTAGCCGGTGTTCTTGTGTATTGAATTTTCATTTTTAGACTGCTTAAATATTGGGTGTGACTTCGAGAAGGATATGATTCATTTTGATGGAACAGCTTCTAGGTATCTGTATCGGTGCTTATTAATTACTTTAGCAGAAGTGTTTTGTTCCTTCAGTTCCTCCAGAGGATTAAATACCACATAACATATGTTAGATTTTGGCAATCTTATGTTTACAGAAGTTTAAAAAATATTTTGAGCAGTTGTGCATGAAATTATTTAATATCCCTCATGAGAGGAAACTCTAACAATGTTAAATCCAAATACAACCGCTTTCTATGAATACTTTTTTCATATCTCATGAGAAGGTGCTGAATTGGAATGGAATGGAATATGAAATGTCCACATTTTGAGCTCTGGCAAATCAAGCCAACAATGATACTTGAACACAAATAATTAGAGAGGAAAATGTAGCACTGGAAACATTTGAAAATAACACATATTGGCCCAGTTACAGTCCCTAAGTAGGAAAAAAGATGAGTTTGTTCCAGAATTATATCTAGGTTAAATATTTGAGAGTCAGATTATTGTGCAGAAACACAAACACATTAAGGATATAGCGAGTCCTTAAATTTTATTTATTTTCTTTAGTTTTGTGTCATTATAGAGATGATGACACATCAGAAGCTAATTCCTAAATTAAATAGAAGTTACCTCTGCAGGAGAATTGGGAGTTGCCCTTCCTTTGCCTTCCCCAGCTGGCACAGCGCTGTCTACCTCTGGAATGAGGTTTTAGGAACTGGAGAAAAGAGCATTTTTCTCCTTCTGCATCAAACTTTGGGATCACACCTTGCTCCTCAGGTTCTTCCTTTCAGCTCCTGTTACACCCATTGCTGGCTTTAGAGGGGACAAAACTCTCTAGGAGCAGAAAATTTTCCTCTCTCCCCTCTACTCCCACCTGGGTTCCCATAGGGATGTAGAGCTGATCCCACCACCACCAAGACTCATGATTCCCCTTCCCAACATTCCTTATTATTTTGGGAAGTCAGACATACAGATGAGTAATTTGCATCCTCGTGCTAGCAGCAGTTCACACACGCTTAATTATCTGATTTAATTTCACGGTTTCTGCTGCCGGACTTCAGGAGTGTTTCCACTGTTTCACTGCTGCCCTTTATCCTACACCCAAAAAACTCCAAATACCAGACATTTGGGGAAGCTACCTTTCTCTGTGCTCTTTTTTTTTTTTTCCCCCCACAAATTCCTTTTATTTGGGGAGACAATAATGATTTCCGAGTGCTGTTTTCTGGTTTCACATTGAAGAGAAGAGGGTTGTTTGTGATTGCGAGCTAAGATTCACTTACTAACTTAAACCCATTGTGAGCCTATAGAAGAAGAGAGCAGCTGGGCATTGGCCTTCTTCTTTTTTTTAATGTCTCTTTCATCCCCATACTCAGAGATGGTTCAAAGTACAGGCAGAGTAAATATCCACTTCTTTTACTCACAGCCATTTCTAGGGCTGCTTTTTTGGAGACTGGAATGAGACTTTCTGACAGAAATCTTCAACATGGTAAGAAAAAGAGCTCAGTCCTTCACAGGATAGATGTCCCTGTCTGATGAGCAACTGGTGACAAGCTGAACCAGGATGGGTAAAAAAGTAAGTGAAAACATTCCACTTACAAAGCCTCTTCTTGCCGTGGTCAAGACACATGGGGGACCATCCCTGTCTTCTTGTGTTTTCTCTGAACAGCAAACTCACCTTCTTGCTCCCAGTCCACCCAATTCCCTCTCTGTCCCTGCCCCAGAGGTGAGCCTTGCCCTCCAGACAAACCCTTTACGACTCTCTAGATGTCTCTTTCTAAGCTGTCATTACTGAGCCAAGCGCCAACTTTCAGTGGCAGCTGAAATGCGCCTTGCCAGTTCCCATACCCCTGAACACCAAGCCCATCCCTCAGCTCCCCACAGGAAAGAGAAACCTCTTTCAAAGACCTTATTTGTATTTCTGCTGACCATTGAGACCAGCGAGCTGTGCTTGTGGAAAATACCACTGGCAGCTGGAGCACGTCGTCCTCCAGTTGTGCTCTTATCTGCCTGATTTAAGCAAAAAGGGATTTTGTCTTATATATCCTTTTTGACTTCTCACCAATGACCAAAATAGCCTTTTCATATTAAACACTTCCCTACATAGGAGGGACTTTACTTGGTAGATTCAGTTTCTGTTCTGATTTGTCAGGACAAGTCCCTCCCTTCCAAAACTCTCGTGGTACAACAGATTCAATCTCTTCATAGCTGTTTGTTGCAGAACTGTGTCAGAACGTCAAAGAACTCTAAAAATGAAAGCTTGAAATGACATCTTATTTGAGAATATCATGACAAATACCCACTCCCTAAAAGCAGTGGAGCTCCTGTTTGGGCTGTCATAATGGAAGGGGATTTATCCCTGGTTTCAGGTGACTCACTGTGAGTTGTCAGAAATCTATCTGAATATTCTGTGTTCCTTCAAATAATCCAAAATTGGAAAAGCAGATTTGCAGAAAATTGGCAATACCTGAGTGGATCTCTCCACAGTTTCTGATATTAATCACTGTGGGCAAAAGGACCTGCTGTGGATTTTCTGTGTGATGTTTTCCAAAATTTCTTCAGATTGTGTTATGTGTTGTCATTAGAATGTGATCAGAAGGAGTTGCAAAGATCTATTTAATCTGAAAGGCAAGACTGAGATAGTCATAAACAAATTCTACAAATTTTCAAGTATTTTCAATTGGTTTAGATTCCATTCATCTTTTTCTTTTCCTTTTCGAGTAATATTCTCCAGCTGTGAGGTCTCTCGACCAGGTCTTTTGAGAGCACAAAAGAAAAGGCAAAACCAAAACAAGCAACTTTCCCATCTGAGCACATTTTCAGTCATTCCACACAATGATTTAATTATTCTGGTTGTACGGGAAGACCTATGATAAACTGAGAGATAAAAGAAAATTCAGATTTTTATCATATTGTTAATCAGATAAAACTTACTGAAACCGAAGGCATCATTACATTTCATCCCTCAGTGAGGGTGTTTGAGTCTTCTTGAGGAAAAAATATTATTCTTTTTCTCTATATAAAGCATGTGGAACTATCTCTTGTGTTGCCTTCATGGGTTTTGGAATGATAAAGCCAAGAGTGTTGGACTTCCTGCAAATGAGCTTGGATGAGGTTATTTTCCAATTTAGGGGGGTTTTTTTGCTTTTGTTCTTTGGCCTTCAGGAGGAAAATAATTTGTAGACAAACATGTGCACCTGGTGCTAAAACAATAGGTACTAATGCATTTACAGAGAGGATAGGACTGCAGCCCTCCCAGGTTCCAGGAAAGCACTCAGCCATGCCTTGCTCTATGCCAGCAAAATCCCTGGTTTGTTTTGCTGTTTGCACTTATGATGACTTTCCCCCTCTTTTTTTTTTTTTTTTTTTTTTTTTTGAAAAAAAATTATTTCAAAAAATAAAAAAAAAAAAAATTTTTTAGTTTTTGTTTTAAGGGGAGGGGGGGGGAATGCTCTTTGTTTGTTCTGCTAGAAAAAACAAAATCTTCTGAAATTATGTAACAAGGAGGCTGATATTGGGGTAGTCACTGGGACTAAAGCATGACAGTATCAATCACAGAATTATAATTTTATCTAAAAAATTTGAAGGAAATTACATTAACAGCCTAACACAATCCAGCACTGCAGTTGCAGATGTGATGTTTTTATGCATTGAAATAATTACAAGGTAAACATTGTCAGACCATGGAAATTATTTCAGATGTTCTGAATATAACCTCTAATAGTTTTACACCAAGACTGGAATATTAATCTCCTTTGTTTTCTGCATTTACTTTCTTATCTCATCTATCTACCCACCCAAAGCTGAAGTCTTGCCCAAAAAGCTGAGAGATATGAAATTCTGGTTGGATATTATTTAGAACATTTGCTTATGTTTTCGTTTTCCCTTTTCCTGAGCTGTAGAACAATCATTCTCAAAATATAATCAGACAAGTCTGGACGAAAATCTACCAAAAGGTATAAAGACCCCACAAGAGACATATGATGAGTGGGTGGGTTTTCTTCAGAGTCCATCTGTAAAGCATTTTAGAAAACTACATCCCACAAATCTTGGTTAGAGGGAAGGATTGGGTCTGAGATGTTCAAAGATAGCTAAGGGAATTGTGACAATTTAACTGGGCTGCATTTCTGAGAACTGTGTATTGAATCCTCAAAAGATCGGGAGGTAAGAAAGGAGTAGCACCTCCAGCAAAACAAATTTAAAAATAAAAGACAGTAAAAGGTATGGGCAGACTTAATTCCTTGAGCCAATGAAGGATTTCAACTTCTGTTTAAGTAAACTTACTGCACCACTGCTGAATTGGGAAGGAATTGTGTGTAAGAAACCCCAGACAGAGGTGTGAAACAAAGGGAAAGAAGAATGGAATGAGTGTTCTGGGATTGCCACCAATTTGGTACAAGGAATAAGAAAGGGAAAAGCTGGATAAAACCTTGGAAGGGATGTGATAGAAGGAGTTCTGAGCTTCTGAAGGGCACAAGGCAGGGCAGAAACTCATTCCCGTGTCATGAAGGGAGGGACGGGATTGTCAGTGGGAGGAAACAGAATTCAGCTGGGATGAGGAAATTGATCCTTCAAGTGTGAGTGGGGATTAATTTTGTTTGCCTGTGGACAAACCAGATCAATTCATAAAGACTTGCTGTGGGTTGGGTTGTGTTGCTGGTGCAGGCACTAAGTGCTGCTGTTACACAGGGAGACATTTGAATATGTATGTCAGCGTGAGGGGAATTGACTTTGACTGGGGAAGACAAAGTGACTGAGAATTGATTTTTATTGTGGAAGGAAATTGATCCAGTGAGAGGGGGGAAATCACTTTGATTAGGGTGTAAGGAGAGCTCCCAGAGTGGTAGAGAACTGACAACAGAAGAAATGGACTTTTATTTTGGTCCTGAGATGATTTTGAGCGTGGTATTTGTAGCAGTTGATAAGTGCCCTCCATGAGAAAATGTTTTATATTCTGTTCTGTGGGATGGCAGTAGTCAACTTCCATTCAGAAGAGCAGTAATTCGTATTTGAGCCAAAACCACTTGTTACTGAAAGCAGCATTGACCAAAAAATTAGAACTAGGAACCATATCTTGAATCATTTCAGTACATTGACACTGTAAGTTGCAAACATGATGAACTTGTTGAATTCAAATTTGCAAGTTTTAATTTATTTTTATGCCTTTAAAAAGTTGGTGTGCTGATTTATTTAATGTTTCAGTTGCCATATCCAATCCAAGGAAGGTCCATTTACTCAAGGCTGAAAAAATCCAAAAGAAATAATATAATTTAAGCAAGTTGACTGCACTGCTGTATGTTTGGCAACTGGCAGAGGTCTCTTCTTCCTGCCACCAGAAATTGTTTTAATGTTTGTATCAGGCTGTAAGACTTGCAGGTGGGATTCCATGCTCAAGACAAGGAGGGGATAGAGAATTCTGGGCCTGGAAAAACCAACGTCAGTCGTGTCCTCGTGGAAATTGTTTTCAGGTACAAGATGGAAAAAGTGACCTGACTGAACAGGAACAAATCATTCCTGGCCAAGCTGATTGATTTCTTTACTAAATAAACAGCCTCTCTGGACTGCCTCTGCTGATTACAGAATATTATTTCTCTGTTGGGTTTTTTTGCTATTGAGTGAATATTGGTATTTCCTTAAACACTCTTAAAGAGAATGAGGTATTAGTAACTATTTTATCAGCAGATTTCATGCTGGGCTTTTTATTATCTATATTTTTCTCTAAGTTAATTTTTTAGTCCTTAATTGATCCATCACAAAACTTTAATATTCTTTTGTTATTACCTATCACCCACAGGTGCTCACTGAATTAAATACCTAGTAAAGGCGTTTTGGTTTTATTTAGCTAACTGAAGTGCCTTTAGTTTCTGTGTGGAAAAATATATACAAATATTTAGCTTTGGTCATATCTCGATCATCCTGCCCTTGCTTTTAAGGAAGTGAATATAGGGACGAGTGAATATAGATCAAGTCCAGCATCTTTTCTTTGCCACTTGTCTGTAATGCAGGAAATTTCTGTACAGAGAGATTGTGGAAAGTGAGAATTCTTCAAGAGTTTATGAAGTAAGAACTATTTTTAAAAAAAAAAATGTTCTTATGCAGAGTCTTTATCTCAAATATTTTGCAGAAAGCAAAATCCAAGGCAATTATGGTTTGCTGTTTCAAAGCCAAAATCTCTCAGGAATCACAAGTGCTAAAAAATAGATGGACAAAATAGTTTTAAAAATACAATTATGAGTAATCTAGACAAATTCCACTCTTTCTGTGCAGGTGGCTCATAAATACTGTCATTGTCAGGAATTTTGCTGTCTTTCTTTTTAGTTTCTCTTACTAGACTTACTGTCATTATTTTTGTCTGATAATATTACCTTTGTCTGTTTTAAGAGGATTGGTTTGTGATAAAATATTTTATAAAGTATAATGGCAAAAAAATGTAGGGAACTTAAATACTTCAGTGCGTATTTAGTGATTCAAAATCAAACAATTCACAATTATAGTCTAAGGTTAACTGTTGGCAGCTGAAGTGGTTTGTCATAGAATTACACTTATCATTTAACGGGTGATTTCAACACATCATAAAGATAATAAATATATAAGGCAGTACATGCCCAGTTCCAAGTTCAGGAAAGCTAAGGAAGGGCTCGTTTGAAACAAAAAGAGATAAAATTGAAACAAGTATTATGAGAAAGGAAATTATTCTTTTCATATAGGTTTTCTTTCATTAGGTAATATATGAGATGTAATGGGAAATATATCGGATGCAATAAATCCCCAAAACAGCATAAGATTTTTCTCAAACTTTAGAGGTCTGTGTGATACATGGTATTTCATAAATATTGGGTACTTAATTGTCTGTGTGAGAAATAACTGTTATTTATGGTCATTTTACATTTAAACTAAATTAGGAGCTGTAACCAAAGCTATCACTCCTGGGTTTATACAGTAATGTCTAGATCCATGTGATGTATTTTAACCTATGCACATATCCATTTAAAAGGGGCTTTATCTCCTGCTTGATAATCCTTAATAACACAATAGACCACTCCTGTATCCCCTTTCCATCCATTAGTCAATATATCCACAGCAACCCGCAATAACCCAGCAGCAAAAAGCCTACTTAAGTTCTTTAAAACCTCCCGCCTGAATTGCTGTAGCCAGGAAAAACAAATGGGCCCAAAAATGTGTGGCTACATTTTAAAATGTGCTGAGCACCTGCAGCTTCATCAAAGGATGCTGGATGTCAGCACTTAACAACTTAGCCCAGCAAATTAAAAAATATTAACCACGTGAATTCATAAGTGCTGCAGTGATCCGCTTCAGGGCCGGTGGTTTCCCAGGGATCCCTCCTCAAGCTGGGGATTGCACCAAGTTATTTTTGTGTTATTTTTGCCACTCTACCTGGTTCTTTCTGTGACAGTCTGTCCCACACCTTGCTGGCCCTGCTGGGGCTCTGCTTGTGCTGTTGGGGGTACATTGGCTCCAGAGCCTTCATCAAAGAGCTGCTTTGGGATCACTCCCCAAAGCAAGGAAGATCGATGACTGTGGCTTTTCCAGACCTGGTTTCGAGTGCAGCTCACCCCAAATCCCCCTCACGTTTCCTTTCCCCAGACCTGTCCCTGCTGTCATCCCAAGGGGTGCAGACAGGAACTGGGAAAAAAAAAAGCAAGGCTGATGCTTTTCTAAGATCCGTCATCTTTTATATGTCTGTAGAGGGTAGCTGTGAGCTTGCATTTTTGTATCTGGTTCTCAGAGGACATTCGCTCCTAATAAAAAATAATTAAATTAAAACCTCATAAATATGAGACTACAGTGCAGAATTGGAGGCTCATGCTGAAAGGACTTGCAGAACTCTCAGCTTTTTACTGTTGCTCAATATCATATAAAAGGTTTGTTTCAATGTCACAGACCCAGTATTTTCCTGGAAATAAGTCTGTAATGAAATCCTTTATTAACAGCTCACAGTCATGCAGGAAAACAAGTACATTAAATAAGGAGAATGTGTTCTGGGTTGGGGGTTAGTTTTTCATCCAGTTTTAAATTGAGCAGTCTGAGCCTTTTAACAATCTTCCTACCGCTATATGACACCTTAATAGTACTATTTAAAAGGTTTGAATTGTTATTTTTGATGCTGGGTCTAGAAACATGGATGTCTACCTCCCTCTCTGCCTCTCTCTATTTCTCTCTCTGTAAACATATCCCCAGTTTCCCAGCAGGTTCAAACACAGATGGCTGCCTTATTGCGACAGAAGCAAAAATGCTACATTAATGTTTAAAGAGATTAAAAATCCTCTTGGCAGCAGTGGCATATGTTACCAGTTAATTGTAGCACTGGAAGCTTCCCTGCTGTTTTAAAACATGGACTCATTTTACTTGCTTTCTGCAGAGCAGTATGAAATGTCAAATTTGTTGGTATAAGTTTGGAATCCAGTCTGACAAAAATGAGTCATTAAGACAATGTTGTTGTCCTTCTCTAACATAGTTTTTGAATCCAAATAATGTTCTGCTCCCATGCCAGCTCTGGCAGAAAGCTGGCTCCCTGCTCCAACCCAGCGATCATGTGCACACTTTACGACTTCAGCACAGGGCTTTGCCTTTGGAAGGCAGTTTTTAGCTCTTCACCTGCATTATTGCCGCTCATTGCCACCCTGGCCAAAGCAGGCTGCTGGTTTAAATTACTTTAAAGGCACAGTGGTGGCTTTTTTTTGGCCCAGCCTGCAGAGCTGCCACGCTCTGCAGGAGACAGAGCGGGCAAAGCCACCCTGCGACAGCCTGGGAGCGCTGAGCGGTTCTGCGGTGCTGGAGCCGCGGTCAGGGAGGAGCACGCTGCTGAGGAACATCATCCTTCCCAAACCCCTGCTCCCAGAGCAAACCCTCCTCAGCAGGGCACTGCTGACACCGTGCAGCTTCTGCATGCTGCTTATTGGCTGGGAAAAGAAATAGGAGAAGAGTGTTGAAAACCTGAAAATTTCTGTCGTTCCTTGCGTTAAGTTCTGTTGCCATTATTGGAGATTATACAGTTCACCCTAAATCAGGGAGCAGCTGCCACAGCTATACCATAGGACAAAACAAAGGATCCAGTCCTCCCAAAGAGCCTTTCAACCTCAAACGCTGTCAACAGAACACCTTTTCCTGAGAAAAGCTGATGATAAAACTTCATTTTCCTGTACTGAATGATGTCACCTCACCCTGGTTAGAGCTGCACAGGCTTTACGGGGCTTAAGGATTCTGGAAAGTAATTGTGGCGTAAATACACTTTCACATCCGAAAGGTAAACAAAACTTAGCCTCACGTATTGTCTGTGATCCTTTTTACTACTTGTTCTTTGCCATATGTGCACATTAGGTTTTACAGACAAGTGGATGTGATCTCTGCCCCTCGGGGGTTTGCAGTGGAGATGAAATATCACATGGAGATGAGATATTCTTGTTGGTATTCTCAGCAGGGAGGGCCAACTGTAGGGTAGGCATGAACTATCTTGAAAAAGAGGCCTTTGAAATCAAGGCTGAAACAAATCAGTGGGAGGGAGAGCGCAGCACTTTCTCACTCCTTCAGGGGTCTTCAGGCTGCCCAGAACATACCTGATACCAATTCCTGGCAATGATTTCTACACTTTGAAAAACCTGTGCAAACCCAGTTGGTTTTCCCTGGTTTCTGATCAGCCTCACTGCTCTAAGTTCATGGTTCATCCTCCTATTATTTTTTTCTCCCCTGATTTGATTAGATCATAAGTTCAGAATACAGACAGTGAATAGTGAAAAATACAGCTCAAGATGTCGAATTAAAGAACAACTTGTTTTCTAACATGACAGGGATTTGAATTCCCTAACGTGGATTTGTGTCCTGGGGGGTTGATTGTTACAGGACCCCTACAAGTCACTGGGTTACAGAGTCACCAAAGGAAATTTGGTGCTCCCTGAGCATAAAAAATTCCATACTGACACAATTTGCAGTTACATAAACTAAATCTGTGTGCTGAGTAATACAAGTCTTTCAGGACAGACCTCCAGAAGTTAGTAGGAAATTTTGTTTAATTCTGAAGAGTGGGGAATGAGCTGTTGTTTGTCACCCACTCTGTCTCCTGCTAATGGAAAAAAAGAGTGGTACCACGTTCTTGCTCAACTGAAAGAGAACATTTATTCTAGATTGCAAACCAGATCATATCTTCGAGCTATTTCCAGCAGGGCAAATGCACAGAACCCAGTAGAAGTGGCTATTTTCATAAAATGAAAGCTTCATATGGGACATTAATATTCTGGAGCACTTGATTAAATCTTGCTTACATCTTACAGCAACCTTAGAACACGCAAATTATACACCAATGATCAAGTAGTTCCAGAGAAAAATAGAATTACTTTAGATAAGAGACACAATTTTTCTTGGCCCAAGCTGTAACTACATATTTCAACACTCAGTGCATATACTTTCATAAAATATTTTATGAAGGACTGAATTTAAGGATTAGTATTAAGAATTCCAGCCTTTCCAAAAATTTGGGTAGTAGTAATTTATAAAAGAGTATTCCAGCAGAAAAGCAAGCTCCTTTTTTCCAGACATTCAAAGTCTGAAACAGAAGATCAAAATACTATTTTGAGGCACATAAATTCCAAATTCCTTTTCTACAGGCAGATTGAAGATGGAGATTGTTTTCTGTTTGTGAGGGTACTTGAGATTTACCAGAATTTTTGTCCCACTACTCGCAGATATTCTTTGCTAAAATGCTAAAAACACACACACAATTTCACAAAGGCAGTTGGAAAACATTCTGTAATTTTCTGTGCAGCAATAGGCATCACTTACACTGTTTAAGTTACAATTACTAGTGTCTTATTATTTGTTTACATTTTCATTGGAGCAACAAGATGAGTGCAGATGTAGCAGCAGCACTAATTTCTTGGGATTCACAGATACCCTAATTAAATTACTTTCATAATTTGTTTTCTGCAAGTGAAGTTTGCCGTTGTTGAAAAGAGTGTTTCTATCCTTCTTTCTCCTATTTGTGAACTTGTGATTGTAGCATGAAATGCTTAAAAAAATAAGTCTTTAGCTTTGAAGTTAGAGTGAATCTGTTAAACACATAAACAAGCATATTTAGTTACTTTGCATTATTCATGTAACTGCAAAAAGATTCGCTCTGGGAAGACAATTACTCTGTATTAACATCTTGCCTTAGGGCAGTTGAAATGGTTTTTAATGAGGTGTTACCAATCCCGAATATCTTTCACTTGCCACTTGACCCAAGAATTTATTTTTTGCTGTACGTGGGACATCTTGACATGAAATATTTTATTACAGGGACTCTGTTAATCATCTGCTATAGTTACACAGAATTTTTACTGGCATAAAAGGTATTTATTAAGCTAATTCACATTGTTTTAAGTAAGGATAACTAGTACCTATAGACTGAAATTAATTGGAATTTTCTGAGTGTTCAGATCCAGGGGCTAAGAAGCACACTGCTAAATTAGTATTCAGGTCATGAAAACAACTAATGAGGCTTCAGACCTATAAAAGTCCAGTCAAACAAACACCTGCCAGTGTTTTAGAGAATACTCTGGCCCTGGCATCTGCTTTGACCTGAAGGGCAGAGCAACATGAACTTAACTAAGACAGCATTTCAGATAATTTGAGATCTCAAGACCAGCACAATAAAGAGAAGAAAAATGGTTCTTCCTTCCTCCAGCATGAGGACACACAAATCCACTGCTCAGCCACACAGCAGCAGCTTGAGTAGAAACAGGATTTCCAAAGTTATTTTCTCCAAATAATATGGTTCAGGGGCTTGCACTGCACCAGTTGTATCTGGTGGATAAAATGGTATTTCTGAAAAGCTTTGGTCTAACGAGGCTGTCAGTGACTAGGGTGGGAATTTTGTACCAGAATTGCTCACACCAGCAGCTCTGAGGTGGGAAGAGTGCCCTTTCCAGGGCAAGGAGCTTGCAGCCACACCTGGAGCCGACTCTGACCTGTCCTCACCTCCACTGTTCGCTCCACGGCACAGAGCAGAGCCACAGTAAATCCAGCTTGGGTCCTGGAGCAGAGACACACCAGCGCAGAGCTTTTCTCAGGCTGTTCTTACCCTGAACACAGTCCAGGCGCCCTTCTCTCCTGCTTTGCTGCCTGAGAGGGATTCCCACGGTGCCAAGTGCTCTGCCGTGGCTCCAGCGTGGGTGCCACCAGCAGCTGGCAGTGACAGCGCAGGGGTGCAGTAATTAGACACCTCAGTCTTTTGCAAGCCACAATATGACTGTGTTTGGCCCAGAACCACTCATCTAGAAAGGGGGGAAACAGACGTAACATAAATTAATTTACAAAGGATTTACAGCTATCAAGGCGAAGAGGTTGACCGCTGCTTCTTTTGGTGCTGGAGCATATGGTGCACAAATATAATTCATCTTCCTGATTGGGAGGGGATGCAGGGGAAAGGGGAATCTCTCTGGCATGGATGCCCATACAATGCCAGTTACTCTGCTGGAGCCTCTCTCTCCCCGTATATGTAATCTATGTTGAATTAATTTGTAGCTGGCTGAATTTCAAACACATCAACTTCGTTTTCATGTATGTTGATGGGGTTTTCTTTTGGATCGGTTTCTTATGTTAATTAGCCCTCCATTTATGCTATGTTGTAATGAGGTTTAGCAACTCTGCATGTGCAAGCCTGGTGGGAAATGGGCGGGATGTGCACGATTTCAACTTTTGCAGTTGCCTGGTTTCGACACATTGTAGATTTTCCTGCCTCCCAAACCATGGGCACTTACGAGGGCCAATCAGTCCTTTTCAGTGGAGAGGTTTTATTTGATGGAGTATAAAGCGTGTTGTATTAACTTGCCTTCTAAAGGAATGAGGGGGGATTTTGGCTGAGAGACTTACTGGTTCTTCTCATCTTCAGCGGTGAAGTTAGAAAGTATGAATGGGATGGGTTTGCTGTGGCGTCCAGTCAGGCCTCTGCCTGGAAGGGAAATACCAGAGATCTAAAGCCAAGTGCTCTATATTTAAGAAGAGATTAATGCAAGCAAATCTTAAATGTCTTTCTTTTTAGCAGAACAGAGACACGAGTTTTTCTGATACAAAGGAGTTGCCCCATTAATTGCTTTGCCCATCCGTTCAACACCTGATAAATTAGCCATTGATATTTTGTGGGGTTTTTTATTGGAAGTGCCAGGGTGAGCACCTCTGGAGCAGAGAGGTTTCCTGTGTGTCCCTGCAGGAGCTGGTGGCACACTTGGGATATCAGCACATGGGTCTGGGGTTTTGTGGGCAGAAAGCCTTGCTCTGCCCTTACCCCAAGGGAAGCAGAGCAAGGGGAGCCTGGCCAATCCTATGCTCAAGCTCATGTGGCATAGCCTAGATCTTAAAATCTCTCTTTAGTCAGCTCAGCAGTGTACTAAAATTGTTCAGCTGGTTTTCAGCCACCCAGCCAAACAGGGGCAGAGGGAGCCTGTTTCTGCCTGTGAAACAACTCCCACTCATCCACTCTTAATACAACAACCTCAGCTCAGCTTGACACTTAAAAGCTTTTTTTCTTCAGGAGCCCGAGGCAGGAGCTGTAATTGCCAAGTCATAAGTACCTTCTTTCAAACAAAACCTTATTTATTCCTTCTCCCACACAGCGCAACTGTTAATGGTGCAGGAGGTAAGAGCAATTGTCTATTTTTCCCTCTACAACTACATCCATTTTCCCTTATACCAGTAGAACTTGCTAAGTATAGGTTTCTCTCAAGCAACACTCCCTTTTGAGCACAAGAATCTTTCTCTCTCCAAATATATTTGCATAGCAAAAAATATTCCTATCGACTACTGAAATGTCTTAAAATATTTAGTATTTTTCTGCCATGTTGTGGGGGAAAAAGTTCATCTAGATGACGTGGCTTAGACTCTCCCCATTTCTCAGAAGATGTTTGCAATAAATATTCATCTTAACCTGAGGCATTGTCATTAATATTGAAACTTGGGCTTTTCAGATTTTTATTTTATATAAGTGTTCTGATAATGTATGAATGAACCCTCATTCTCAACAAATCCATATATTCCACGTGGAGAAGTATCTTTATATGTAGAATTATTGATAGGACAATCATGAACTTGTCTGTCCAAATCATTTGGTTCATTCAGCCATTATGGTCAAAATTTATTGTGTGGGAACGTGCCTAAAACTCTTCTCCTCACTCAAGTGAAATAACCTGTGTAGTACCAAAAACAGAATTTCTGAAAGGTATTTGTAAGATGTCCTCCCATGTGAGCACTGAGCAGTGCCATTATGATAAGAATTATGTCACCATTTCCTGTTATGTAACCAGTAGTGGGGAAATGATGCTTTGTATTCTGCTGAATGCTGTAGTGATGGTGAAGCAGGAGGGGGTCTGAGCCCGAGCTCCCCCTATAAATAGCAAAATCAATTCCCAGTGTTTATCTGTGCTAAGGTTTGTCTGCTTTACCACAGTGAAAATTGGAGGCTGCACAAAGAATGAGCTCTGGATAAATAATAAGCACTGGCCTTTAACAGGGCATTTTAGGAGGTCGGGTGGTCAATGCAGTAGAAGCATTTGTGGGCTCTGGGAATCCATCCAGCTTCAGACTGTGGTCAAATACAAAGATGACTGAAATCCCAGTATTTCCTGAATTTAACCTTTTTAGGAAATCAGACCCTTAATATATAATTGAATAGGCCATTCCTTGGGGAAACAAAACAGCCTCCTTGCATACTACATTCAGCTCCTCAGCTTTGTGGTTCTGTCAGTGTTTTAAGTAAATCAATGTGAAATAGAGAAAGTTTGCAGTATTTAGTTGAATGAAGTTGTTTTTAGAGCAGGAAAGGAAATCCCTAGTGCTTATAAAGTGGCAAGACACTTTTAACGTGCACTTTCTCAACAGAACATGCTGCATTGTCACCTATGGTCAAAAATCTGGAGAAGAGAAATGTGCAAAACCATTTGCAGCCATGCATTGCATCAGAAGCCAAGGGGAAAAGAGAAAAAAAAAATCAGAATAAGTTGTTATGCTTATGAGTGAGACTTACCATAAATAAATAAAAAATGTAAGTACACCATTTTGTTATCCTTAGTTGTTTTGCTAAACTAACACACCAATGACTATTGTCTTTTCACAAAGAAATTCCTGAGCGTGAAGCAGGACTTCAAAAAAGACACTGGAAATTCTGCTCTTGGCTGAGAGATTTCAAGGGACCCTACATCTGGGTGGGTAGTTCTGTATTGCTAAACCTCTTACAGTGCCTTGTTCACTGCTTGTGTGCCATGTAGTCCAACAATCTCTTATCCCCCATACAAAGCACCAGCTCCTTTGCTGGGTGCACTGTGCTGTTCCTAATCCTGTCCACACCTGTCTGCCCTAATGGCACAGCCCAAAAGGGGCAGGGCTGTTCCACACCTGCCTTTTGGGAGCATCACTCAAGAGGTGAAGAGATGCCAGGTTTTGAAGCCAGCAGCCACAGCATAGTCCCACGCATTTTCCTTTAAACCACTGTAGCTACAGATGTGCCCTTGGTTTTCCCCATAAGGACAATGATCCTGGGCATGGCACCACAGCAGGGACAGGGGTTGGCCTCAGTTAAAGGGGATTTTTGCCTAATAATTTGTAGGACTCTTGATCTTTCTCCTAAAACAGACCAAAACAAACAAGGGTCCCACTCAGGAAGGGAACGCAAGGATATGTATCTGAGGAAAAGCCAACGCATTTTCCTGTTCACCAGCTGCCCCCAGCCAGGGAAGGACAGAATTGTCTGAGGACACGAGGGGCACTTGCAGTGTTTCAAAATTACAGAGTTATATTAATGTGTAAGTTCGATAAGGCTCCAAAGATCATCAAGTCTGGCTGTTGACCATGTTCCCCACTGCCACATCCACATGTCTTTGGAACCCTTCCAGCAAATGGGAACAAGCAGTGGCCTCCCACCACCCAGTCTAAGGATCTCCTTGCCTTCTTACCCCCAGAATAAATGGAATGCTTGAACAGCATTCCTGAAAGCACTTGTGAGTGGTCCATGATAGCTGGGTTTCTAAGTTCCAGCTTTAATTTAAGAACCCCCTAACAAACAACTGGCGCAGTGTCCCCACGGAGCAGCGGCTCCATCCACCCGAGCTATCCCGACACTGCGGTCAGACAGGGAACACTGCTCTGGATCCTGGGAACCAGAGGAGCCGCTAAGGGGACTTGCTCCTTGTCACGGGAGAGACCACGCGGAGATGGAGGGAGGAGTCGGACTCGGCTGGAGGGCGAAGTCCAAGGTGTTTATTCGGTCCCACCTGGGAACGTCCAAACCTCAGGGGAGCTGCTCCAGCAGCGCGCCCAGGGCAAGGAGCTCCGGGCTTAAATGGAGGGGAGGGACTAAGGGAGGAGACAAACCAACATCCAGTGAGGGACAAGGTGGGATGGAACAGGGTTGGACGGACATGGAAAGAAACCAATGAGAACATAAAGGGAGGAACTTCCTCTGCTCCTGCCCTATCACTCGATGTCCTTACCCGAACTCTCTAGAAGCTGGGAGGAGCAATCAAATGACAGGCAGGGCCCATAGGAGGGGACTGGGAGGAATATGGGAGAATTGACAGGGAAGAGGGTCAGGGACAAACCATGGAATATAACCTTTCTTCAGGAGAATAAACAACATAAAATACAATACGAAAATAAATAACATAGAACACAATGCAACAAAAAAAAACGGCAATTTTTTTTTTTTTTTTTTTTTTTTTTTTTTTTTAATAATTGCTAACTTCATTGCAGAGCTGATTAATTGCAGAATTTGGTGTGTGGACATTACTAAGGAAAAGGAGACGAGATCAATAAATACAGTACGTACTACACAAATAAAATTGTTTGAAACAGGGTATTTTGCAAGCTGCTGCAGACAGATTAAAACCAGTTTGTCTAAATTTACTTTGGCTGCCTTGCAAAGAGATTTTAATTTCATAATCACAAATACTTCATCCTGTGTACTTCTCCCCCCCACTGAATTACAGTGGATGAACACACAGAGGAACAGAATTAAAGTTTGGAAAAATTTGAATGTAGCAGGTCTTACATTTCCAATGTTTCTCTTGGCAACTTAAATATTGTTTTAACTTTGTTTTAACTTGTGGTGTGATTATACATTGGCTCACATAGGGGAACTGCAGAACCCTGCCTGCTGAGCATCATTAAGCACTTTGGTGCTCGGTGGGAGTTTGTTCATTAGGAAGAGTGTGTTATGAATTTTACTCTGTGTGCATCTTTGTCTGTGAGAGGGAGGGAGAACAAGGTAATGAGAAGAAAATAAAAGATCAATCATTTAAACACACAAAACAACTAAATATAAATACTTCTGTTTAAAGGAAATAAAGTATTGCCCAGAATAAAATAAGCATCAACACGAATGTTATGAAATAGGTCTCTGGAAACCTGTTGCTGCTTCTGTCTGGAAATTTGTGTTATTTCCTCAGATTTAATCTGCTTGGCAGAGACCCACCAGTCTGCCATATTTTGCCTTTTGTTTTATCATTTTCTTTTATGCATTATGCATTACGGTAATTTTTAAAGAAAATCTTGGGTAATTTAAAGGTATAATTGTATAATATAATTTATTCTAATACTTATCCACACTTGTAAATAAATTCTACTTTCAAGAAACTGGTAAAGACTTAAAATGACATGATTTTTACCCATTTTATAAACTTCAAAATTTTCACAGCTGAGAATAACCTATAGAAGATTATTACTTAAGTAATTTTACACATCCATTTCTATGTATAAAAGACTTATATGGTCAGAGATTAGAACATTGAAGCTGGTGACAAAGCATGTATTTTGTAAGATATGCAAAATACATTTAATCTTTCATTGCAGTATTTAAGAAATGACCTAATTTTATATTCACAAGGGCTTCATTTTAAGGTTTCATAATTCTGTTGGCTTCTCTGATGTATAAGTTTATTTACATCAACATGGATGTGGAGAAAAATCAAACCAACCATTTTGCAAATGTTTTTACAATGCCAATGCAGTGTTAGACCCACCTGGCACAAGCCACAGCCACAAGATTTTCCAGCATACTTATTCTAGCTTAATATTTTATTTATATATAAGATGACATTTTTACCTATGAACATTAAAAACCAAGAAACAAGTGTTGAAGAATGAGAGAAATGTGAACAATGGATAATATCTGTTCCTTTAAATTATGTCTCCAAATATTTTTCCTCTGTGAAAGTAGCAAAAGCTTAAGCAACTCCTGCTGTCTTGTTGTTCGACATCCACTACTGCCCATCTGCCTATTGATTGGTAGGAAACTCCAAATGGGAATTTCATCTCATTAATCATGTCACATCACAGGGATTAGGACAAAAAAAAAAAAAAAAAAAAATCCTTTATGCTTCACAGCAGCCATCTAATGCCCAGTAAGACAAGTGAACGAATATGATATGGATAGAATATCTTCCCACTAATTAAAGGTCATCTGCTAAAAACCGAGAGTCAGGCTGGCTCAAACGTGCTCTGCTCTAAGCCCACACATCCTTTGCAAAATGAAAGCAGCAGTAAATATGTATTTTTAATTCAAATGTTAGAAGAGCTGGAGAATAAAAGCCATCCATTACAGAGCACTGCAGTGACAATACTGGCAGCAGTGGTTCTCCCTGAGTAGCTCCCTGCAAAGCCCAGTCCCATTGATTGTCTCCTATTCCCCCCTCACACCACCATCAATATCCATCCACGTGGCACGCTCTGTAATCCTCTTACAGCACCACCAGAATTGCTGCTGTTCTACTCATAACCCCCATAATCTACATCGTAAGACACTCGGATTTTTCTAAGCCTATTTGGTACTGCAACGAGCAGGAAAATGCAATTAAAATTGCTGAGATGTGCCTGAGCAGGTGAGGTGAGGTTTCCTTACAGTGAGGGCACCACGGCAGACGAGAGGGACACACACAGCCTTGGAAGAAAGCCAACTTATTAATGGAATTTGACCATGCAAAACTTGTTGAAATCCCTCTAGAACATCAAATGCCACATTATAATATTTTTACTGAGGTCCTTGCCTTCCCCAGGAAATCTTTAATTCCTTTTTAAGAGTATGATTTTTTTTTTCTTTTTCCCATCAATATTTTCCAAAGCAAGATTTGTGGGATGGGTTTTATTTGGCATTTATGTTTTGGTTTGCCTCTGTAGTGAAAGTTCTCATCTGTTAAAAACAGATAGGTGGGATCTGGGGTGTTCTGTTGGAAAGAAACCTTGAAGGAGTTAAGGTTTACCCTGACAGAACGGAACAGTTATATTTTTGCTTTTAAGTTAATAGACAATTTAAAGTAATAAATATCCTTGAAAATATTGCCTATTATGTTGTATTTACAATCTTGCAAGTGATTTTTTTGTCATGCTAATGCCTGAAAATGATGATAACACAAGTACAGTTTTAATACTATAGTCATTAATGAGATAAGGTAACAAATAGTCTCTCTAAAACCAGCAGAAAAATGCTGTACACTGCTGGTGCAAAGACTGATAAAATATGGATATATTTATGATGTAATATTTACATTTCAAAAGTTTATGAGCTTGCGATTGTTCTGCACCATTTTTTTTTCCATTTTTCTAATATTGCAACAAATTATTCAATCTCTGACAACATTTTCCTGAAATGAAATATTGCTCAGCGATGCTTACAACCATTACTTTTACAAAGATCATGACTTTAGCAGAAAGATCTGAATTTTTCCATTGACCTCTATACATAGAGGAAGTCCATGCTGAAGCCTAAATGAAATGAGAAATAAAAACATCTGTATTTCTGATATTGACAAGTCTCTAGGTAGGAGGCAAGGGATGAAGGCAAATCTCTGATGAGTGGCTGTATCCCTCAGCTGAGTAGAATTAAATATGTTTTAATTTTTTTCTTTTCTTTTTTCCACCCTCAGATTTGCCTCTTGTCCCAGTCTACAAACCGTTCTTTAACTGCCCTCTTACCAGACCTGGGTTCCTTCCAGATGAGTATTTCCAAGCCCTCACCTGATAGCAGACCGTTTTCGTTTTAATCAAACAATCTCCACCCCATCCTTTCTCTAACTGCAGCTCACTTTATCCCTTCAGTTTCTGCTTCCGCTTTTCATTCACAGCTGCTCTTCTTTCTGTATTTAATCCTTCTCATTCAGCCCCACATTTTCCAGATTACCCCATCGAGGATTTGCTGACCCACCCTGTTATTCTGTTCTCGCCCTTTTGCATTTGTGACGTCTCCTGTGCCCTCTCCACTCAGAAACCCCTTCTATTAGGAACAGGGTCCGTGATTCCAGAGGAGATCCAGACTTCTCCCCCACAGCTGCATTCACCCTCACCTGGAGCAGATAAGAGCAGGGGGACACCAGGGATTGTTCATAAATGTCAGCTTTCCAAGGATTTTCTGAGTGTGAATAAGGGCTCGTGGGAAAAAAAAAAAAAAAATGATAATAAAATATCCTATAATTTATATTTTTTAGCTCTTTAAGGCTACAGGTGTAGAGCCCCACGTGTCCTTGCCCACTGGCTCAGAACAAGCTGGGATGTCAGTGCAGCGCTCAGAGAATTACTCAGGCTGTTTGCAGGAGCTGCTGAGCCCCCTCAGGTGTTCAGGCAGGGCTGGGTGCAGAACCAGGCTGTGACCCCACCATCCTGTGGCTCCCCCCTGCTGCTGTCTGCACCCCTCCTACCCCTCACAACTGAGCCCAGCAGGTCCCTGACGCAGAAGGTCTTTGCAAAGTTCTGTGTGATGCAGCTACGTATCCTTGCAGGCTTTGAATTTTGATCTCATGGAGCTGTCAATATTATTCACTTCTTGTGTAGTGACAGGCAATCACCTCAAACCTGACAAATATTGAGTAATCTACTCAACCTTTTGCCATTCAGGGGGAAGCTGACAAATCTTTCTTCTTGGCTATCTTGTTTGTAACAACTTTTTTTTTTTTTTTTTTTTTTTTTTGACCAAAGAACAGCACTTTTTTCCTTCAGACAGCAAAAATCCTCATCCCAAACTTCCTGACATCCAGCGAGCAAGTCATCTGTGTGTACAGGAGCCACACAGTGTACAGCAGCATAATTCCCATTTCTTCCTCCAGACAATTAATTTAAATTCATCTAATAATGAGAAAACAGGCTTAAAATAAGCCCCACACTCAAACATTATTCCCAGCATTCAGCAAAGCAGATTCCAGTGAATTGAGAGGCATTTCTGTTACCTGGTGCCAAACCCAACTGCTTTGATGTTAAGATAAAAACATCCTGAATCTGCCCAGCAGGATAAGAAAAACACATTTCATGTGTTGCTTACACTCTCATTCGTTCCTTGCCAAAAAGACAGTGTGCTAAAATGTTTTAAACTGTTCACTTTTCTGACTGAAGCACTGCATTGTTTGTAACATTTCAATCCAGCTTCTGGGCACAGGGATGCTCTGTTCTTCATGGCAGAGGCTGGACCCTGGCAGTCCCCTCTTATTTAAATTTTGGGAGAATCCAAAGAAGAGAGATGTTAATGAGCAGGGAATGTTCTCTCCAGACACGTTGTTCATAGCACATATTGATTTCTAGAAGTCTAGCGACCATAATTTTATGAAAATGACAATTGAACAGCACATCTGGTGAGAATTCATTTATGCTTTTTACATTTTTAACAACCTGGCTATTTTTACTCTTCTCATCCTCTCAAAGGGAGTACAATGTAATGAAGCATGGAGCTGGAACTAGGCCACACCTCAGCTGGAAAATGTCAAATTCTATTATGCCGTCCTCAAAAGCATAAATCATAGCTGCACATTTTTAAAAGTGTAAATGAGGGAGGGAACAACATAAAACATTTACTTGAAGTCATGCAATGTATTTATAGTACAGAATGTTGTGGGATTTTATTTACGTTATGTAGAAATATACCAAACATTTAAAAGTTGAAATCTATGATATGCAGAATCTTCTCTCTGCTGAGAAATCCTTTCGAACAAGGAACTTTCTTGCATTTCATTTTTTCTGGTTGTCACCTAACAAACTAATCTGCTCAGTGTCAGAAACAACTAGTTCCTCTGTCACTTAAAATCCTTATTTTATATAGGACAATAATTTTATTTGTCTCAAGTTTAAAGAAATACTTGACTAGTATAGCATCCAGGAGTCCACATTTCATTTTTTTAATATTAAATTGTATATATCATGCATGATTTCTCATGTTTCATTGCTAAATTATGTACAGAGAGAAAGCTCTGTCTCTTTGGCAGCAGCAGTATCATAGATCACAACTATTCAAATAAATAAATAGTATTTACTCAGCCCTTAGGAGGGGGAAAAAAAGGTTGCTAAACTCGCTTAGTCTCACTCTTTCTGTTTCCTTCAATATCCCTTTTCAATATTCCTTTTCTTCAATATTCCAAGAGGTTTTAACTGTAGAAGTCTGACCCTATTTACAATAAATTTGTCTTTCTGGATGTGTTCTACTCCCCTCAGTTCTGTAATACAGTTTTTTAAAGGCTTTTCAGGATATTATACCAATGATCAGATGACATTTTTTGGGGACAGCTGATACGCTACATAATAATGTGATTACATATATTCATGAGATATTTTTTGCCTGCCATTCAACTTGGAGTAGAGGAAGGTCTTGGAAGAGTATTTAAAATACTTTCACAACATAAGAATACTAGCAGGCTGATAGGGATTGCAGATAATGGTATATTTAATGCATAAAAAATTGGCTATGTTCATTATTATGTAATTAAAATGGACTCAAACCCATCTCACTTCTACACTAAAACTAAAACTATTGCAAGAATCTCGCTTCTTATTATCTAGTAAACATGTTCTTAATTTGAGCTACCACTTCTATACCTCTACAGCTTTTGAGATCCTGGTTAAAGAGATTTGTCTCCTTTTGAGAGACAAATTTTCAGTTGAAAACCACTTTAAGAGCCATTTTCAGAACAGAATTCCGTGTTCTGAGGCACATTTTGCCCTGTGCAGGTTCTCCTGTCTCAAACACAGTGATTTTATCACAGTGTCCCCAGGGGTAGGAACAACCACCTCTGGGGTGTTATTTCTTCTCATGTCTTTTATCCAGAGAGAAGTTGTGCAGATGAACTTTGAGGGTTTATTTCTGACTTAGCTCGGGGTCAGTGGGTGAGGATCTTTCCCAATGAATGTTTCTGTTACCCACGAGTGTCTGTGATCCGATAGGAATGTCAGCATGGAATAGCCTGGTGCTGGTCTGTGCCGCTCTGCTGCTCCTGTGGGCATTTATCCCCTTGTTCCTGGCTCAGCACAGACAATTTTCTGTAGTTTAGGAGGCATTAAACTGTCAGAGGAGCAGAGGTGACCATCTACTGCTGTGGCCAACATTGCTGCCACGGTGGCCAAACCTTTGAATCAGACATTTAAACCCAGAGCAGAAAGTGGAGGACAGGTTGAGGGTACTCCTGAGCCTGTTTTGCCGAGGACTGGCATTCCAGAATCCCACATCTGCTGGTGCTTCCCGGCTGCTGAACACGTGTGTCCCTGTGTCACGCTGCTGGAGGCCATCCAAGCAGTGACAGGGGTTTCTGCTGTCACATCCATCTGGAGTTCTCAGCCCTGGATCTGAAGGGGAAGGCAGTGCAGGCTGTTTGCTCCAAACTGTCTCAGCTCACCCTTGGATGGGATGGGGCAGGAGGCAGAAGAGAATTTGCTCTACTCAGTGATAGACACATCAACCTGTATAAATACATAAACTACCCGATCTTCTCATTCTCTTCACTGAGCAGACCATGGAGTGTTTTTAATACTTTTAAGAAAGGTCTTGATCCTAACAATGCTGATGCCATTTAACTTCATTGTGTATCATTTTTTACCAGCTTAAATCTACACACTGTTCCTGTGCAGTAGATATTTCAGCATTGAACATTTGAAATCTTATCTCCCATTCTGTTCTGGCTGATTTAATCTCCTTGGATTTAAATTGTCTGTCTGAAGTCGCTGCAGAATGGATCAAGAGGGGAACACTCAGCTCATTTAGAAGCAGGTTAAGACGCTGTTCTTGAGTTATTCTCGAGAGTTCTTAACCTATTCTTACACCTTTAAGGAGCTTCTCTTAGGCTGAAGTGTTGCAAGGAGTAAGCTGAAGATTTAAAGGTGTAACTGTAGAGTTTAAGAATATTATGGTTTGTCTCGTACAGCCTCAGCAGGGATTTCTTTCCCTTCCTGACCACTTCATGCCCACAGCACATCTCCATTTCAGTCTGGGCAGCACAGCCCCGTGTCACAGCCAGTCTGGAAAGGAGGTGATGAATCAAAAGAGCTTAAAAAAAAAAAAGAAAAAAAAGAAAAAAAAGAAAAAAAAATAAAAATAAAAAAAAAAAAAAGGGAAAAAAAAAAAGGGGTTTGAAGGAAAAAAAGTAAAAATAGAAGTCAGGGCACGAGCAAGCTGCAAGGGGAGGCTGTTCCCTGGCAGCAGGGACTGAGCAAAGGGCAGACAACACCCAGAGCAGTCAGTGAAGTGTTAATGTTCAGTGGCTCTGCTCAGCCCTGGAGAGACACATTCCCGCTAATTTCCAGCCCTCCTCTATAACACTTAGCTTAGAACTCAGCAGAAACTGGGTTTTTCAGTATTTCAGCAGACATTTGGCAACTTGTGAAGTGTCAGAGGAGCACTGGTGAATTTGAGAACTGGGGTGAATGTTTGTGTCAGGGAAGGAAGGAATCTTCACAGCAGAAAGCACTCTCTAACCTGAGAGTGGAGGTACCTGAAATAAAGAAACTTCAGTCTGTTCCAATTACATTAAAAGCCAAATCCTGCACTGCTGACACTTTACAGACTTTGCAACTATTGAAATCTGGTTTAAGGGACTGGCTGCACACTGGAGACTTAGTCAGTATAAACTGAAGGTGGTGAAGGTTTAAACTGTGGCCTAAATGTAATTTACCATGAGAGGCTACGGCTGAATATTCTAGTTTAAAGTGCCAGCAAGGCAGAGAGAGCAGTCTGTAGGATTCAGGAAAGCAGGATTCCTGTTGGGGTGTCCTGTCCAACATCAAGGCTTTGGAAGCCAAGGCAGTGAGGGCTCTCCTGCCTTGATTCCTGGGGTGCAGTCCCAAAGAAATGCACAGGTCCAAGTGTTCAGGTTTCCTGATTTTTTCCTAACCCCACTGGGACACAGTCCTTTCTCTATGGATTCTCATCTACATGATAAAACACTTCATAAATCTAAACTACAATTCACTGGACTATTGTTAAAGGAATTTTAGATCTATCATCACTCCAACTAATTCCATTCAATTTATTAATTTGCCTTCTATTAATTTATTACAGCTTTGTGGGCTGGGTGGTTTATTTTTTCCCCACTCATCTGCGAGGTGTTGGATGCTGACAGTGACGGAAACCTCACAGGAAGCATTGACAAGGTCTGAAAAATAATTCTGGAGCCCTTGTGTTGCTAAGGAAGTTTCATCAGTAGAACCAACGATTTGAGATTGTTTTCTCAGCAGTGCATGAGATAAATGAGAACTATTTCCAGATTCAGTAATTTTGAAATCTGAAGGAACGATCTTATCAGTTTGCTGGCCACCCTGAACGGAATGCATCAAAAAAGATTAATAGGGAACAGGGATACCTGTTTCCTTTCAAAGCAAAAAAAAAAGAAAAAAAAAAGCCCTGCAAAAATATTTTATGGAGCTGGTTTTTTACCTACTTTGTTTTGCATTAAATATAATTCTATATGTTTTGCATAACTAGCTTTTCATTCTGCACTGCTGGGATAAGCAAATTGTTAAAGGAAAAGAAAAACAGGCAAATTTTTTTAAATTAGAAAAGACTGTCTATGAGGTCTGAGCTGCTGGAATGTTTAATGTGGCATCTTCCAAAACTTTCCCAGTGGGTAAAGGAATCTCTCAGGAAAACTCTGCTTACACAGTTTAAGCTAAGATGCATCTGTGCTGAAAAAAGGTGGAAATTTTCTTTCCCACCAGCTACAGAATTTGACTGTTTTCAAATCCACCCTCCCCAAATGTGTGACCAAAAAAAAAAAAAAAAAAAAAAAGAAAAAAAATTAAGACTAATAAGGATAAATAATGCGAAGGCAAAAGCCGATGTCCAAACACAAACAGAGAGCAACTTCTGTTTGTTGAGTCTCTTCCCTGTGCACAGCAAGCCCTGGCTATTGCATTAAATATGAAATATCCCACTTCCACAGGAGCAGGACAGGGCCCACGGAGCAAGAGTGGCAGGTGATCCATTCCTGTGGCTCCGGCATTCCTGGACCACCCCAGGGGAATAGAGGACACAAATCTGTGTAGCTGAGTTTAACCTGGTTAAAGGAGCACAAACGCAGCACATTTGCAGCACGCAGACATTTGTGTCACCGCGTCCTGCTCCGTGTGAATTTGGAAGGCAATTGGAGGGGATGGAGCCTTTTAAAGGGATCATTAGAACGTGCAGAATACTTCTGAAACAAACAAACAACAACAAAAAAACCCACTTGGTTTTTTTTTCTTTAAAGTTAGTTTAACTGAGCAACTTCCACACAAAAGCGTATTTTGATGATGATAGCTGTTGAGCGATAAAAACTGTATTTCAGTTAAGAATCTATTATTTTTATTAAAATTATAATCTTTAACTTTTACTTCAAATTCTTGTGTGTACAATGCCATAAGTCACAATCTTATTTTAACAGTAATTAATCTGGCATTAATTCAGCAATTTCCAAAGTGCATTTGACTGAGTCACAAATAAAACCTCTCCAGGTCCAAAGTGTTTTGGTTTTACCATGTGGAACTGATCTGGGAGATTTCTGGTGACTTCTTCTGCCGGTAAAAACAGATCATGTCTATTTTTGGGCTCTAGGTTTCTAATTCTCAGATGGTGGCACGAGTCACTGAATATATTTCCAAAGTCTGAGCTTCCAGGCTCTCCAGACTCTGCCCAGCTGGGGTCACTCAGCAGAACTTTCCTGCTCCCTGCTCAGCTGGCCTTGTGCAAGAGCTCTCCTATGCTTTTAGGCAATTCCCTTTTCTGAGGTTTTGATTTTCCTTCGCCTTTTCTCACCTCCCTGGAGCAGTTTCAGACTATCAGTCCATGAAGGCCTGAGTTATTTTGGGGGACAGCTCATTTGTAATTTTTTTGTTTGTTTTTCTCCTGGGGCAACATGATGCAGGTTGGAAGTGTTGGTTTGCTTTTATAGAGAGTAGTAAATCTGATCAAAGTGCTCCGAATGTGCTCTATGCAAACAAGTCCCTATAAATTGCAAAGCTGGATTTAATCTGTGTCCCCTTCAGCTTTTTCTCTGCTCCTGTAGTGAAGGTGTATTTTTCTCATGTGCGTTTCTGCCATGAGCTGCCTCATTCTGTCCTTAACACGCGTAAATTTTATTTCACATAAATGAACTCGGGGTTACAGATTCTCACACATAAACTGGTCCACAGCAGCATAAATAGGAGGATTCTGATAATTAGGATGACAGTAGATGGCTGTTTCCTGCCTTTGATTGCAAATGAAACGTCCCGGTGGCTCCTTCCCACGCAGGGGCCGTGTGCGTGAGTGTGTGTGCACCTGTGTGTGTGTGTGTGTGTGTTTTTGGGATCAGCCACGTTCCTCAGGCCCTCAGAGCACATCCTGTTATGAGGAAACAGCAATTCAATTGTGTCCTGGTGCAACAATACACAGTTTTGGAAAAGGTTCAGTGATAGTCACCAGTGGATTATCAGGCAACGCTTCCCTGAAAGCGTCACAGCCCGGCCATGGGATCTGGGGGTTTTGATAAAAATGGAGAACTCTCACCATTTTGTTGCACTCTCACAAGAATGTTCCTTTTCCTCTGCAATCACAGAACCCCAGGATGGTTTTGGTTGGAAGGAACTTAAAGCCCATCTCATCTCATCCCCTGCCATGGGCTGGGACACCTTCCACTGTCCCAGGCTGCTCCAAGCCCCATCCAACCCGGCCTTGGGCACTTCCAGGGATCCAGGGGCAGCCACAGCTCCTCTGGGCACCTTGTGCCAGGCCACACCAACAAAAGCTTAACTTTATGTGAGGTTTAAGTGCTCTGGTCTAAGGCTTTGGCATCTGTTTCTTTTCTGAGTGTGCAGCTTTTGCTTATAAGGGTGCATCGTGGGGCACAGATACACTTCTAACAATCCTCTTTTATTTCTCTTCTCTTCCCAGTCCTCTATCCAATCTTTTCGCCAGGTTTTTTTTGGTGGTTTTTTGTTTGTTTGTTTGTTTTTGTTTGTTTGTTGTTTGTTTGTTTGTTTTGTGGGGTTTTTTTTGTTTTGTTTTGTTTTGTTTTTTGTGGTTTTTTTCTTTTTCTTTTGTTCTTTTTCTTTTTGTTTGTTTGTTTTGGAGGGGGTAGGGTGGGTGTGGTGTGCCACCAGGTTCCCTTTTTTGTCAGGTATTGTTATATAAAGAAAAATTAATGTAAGCTAAAAAGTGGATGCCTTTAAAAAGATACCAATAAATCATTCGAAGTCTGTCATTTTTCTGCACAGGCTGCTTGGAGAATAGATTTAATGGATCTACATACAACAGAGATTTTCTATATTGCTTAAGCTTTCTTTTCTGGCAGAGCTCTGCATCATTTGGAAGCAGCCCCATATCGTGGGAAGACTCCACTGATTTCTCTCAACTCTTTTTGGTTGTGGGGGAGTCCATGTATAACTTCTCTGTAAGCATTTCTGGAGGTATATTTTGAGACACAAATCCTAAGAATACAGCACAGAATGTGAATATAGAAAGAAGCTGTTGATTACCATTTGTATTTTTAGGCTCCTCATTTCAGGAGGATGCCAAAAGCAAACTGCAGCCTGCAGATCCAACTGTATTATTCCTCATGGCTGCATAAAATAGTGAGGCAATTTCAGAAACTAGATTAAGAATCATAGTTTTTCTTGCTGCATAAAACTGTGGAAATTGTATAGAAATCTGTACTGAGGATCACAAGTTAATGTAAAAACTCCAAGCTTTTTTTTTTTTTTTTCCTTTTTTTTTTTTTTCACTTCGTATATTTAAGCTACCGAGCAAGTTGTTGCATGGATAAATTTATTTCCTTCCTCTGAAATAGTATAATATTAAATGCTGTGTTGTTGGCATAAAATATAAGTTGATCAGACAGACAAAGATTATTATTCTGACAACTGTATACACAAGGGTATCGTTGTACATTGAATTTCAGTGTGTAATATGGTATAAATCTTCATGAGAGACTCAACTTTTATTGGCTGCACAGAAGGTGCTTTTCCTTATTAAATACAGGAGATGGTCCCAGGGGGATTTTTAAAAAAATATCTTTATCCATTTTTTTTTTCCAGCCAGTCTCTGTGCCCTGGGGGGCTCATGGATTCAGCGGGGTGAGGAATTCTCCCTGGAATGCCTGGATGGAGACACAGTCGTGCTTGCAATGCACACAAGCCTCACCTTTCCCACATAAGCTCTGTTTGGAGGCTGCAGGACACAAAAAATTCACCTTAATTCAGTGAAATGTTACCAGTGAACGCCTAAAATCACTCTGGATCTGCACTCCTGTCATTCCTGGCTGTCCCTGACTGTTGCCATCCTCTCTCTCCACCTGCTGAAGATTTTGGGGGCATAGGCACACCCACAGAACTTCTTTCACTTCTGCACAAAATGAAGGGCAAGGAGTGAGAGACCCTCTTGTGGAATTTAAACTGCATCCATCATTCACCTGGCCAGCGCAGGAATATCAGCTTTTATTGGCCATGAGTAATTAGAAGATTTCATCAATTGTCCAGCCAGAGGGTTCCCCCACCCTCCTATATCAGCAGGACTGAAGAGACTGTGGAAATTTATGGTTTCTCTCTTGCTCCAGGTTTATTAGTCAGTTAATGGCATTGCTCAGCTGGGAGGGCTCTGGGCACAGGGGGGTGACTTATTTGGAGCTGATGAAATGCCAGTTCTCCACAGATTCATATGCGGCATTCAACAAGTCATTTTAATCTTTGTTTGACATCCCTTTCCCCATCTGCAAGTGAGAATCAGGTGGGTCTTTCCTGTGAGGGTCTCTGTGTCACACATGGCCCTATCCCACAGGATGGGGGAGGTTTGGGGGATGCAGGCTCAGATCTGGGCTCCCCACCCTTTCTTTAAACCAGACAAAATCAGGGCTCAAACTTCCAAAACTCCTCTTCTGTGACATTTCAGACTCTTTTAGAGTCCATATGAAAACTTGGCATTTCTAATTCTTTTTACAATTTATAGCATCGAAGTCTTCCCAACTGTCCAAAATTATCTCTTTTCATCCTGGTACTTTCTGTTACGACTTTATAGTTTGATGCACTTCAAATCTCAGGCTATACCAGTACTTTTTATATCACTACCAACTATAAAGTTTATATGCATCACCTTTGTAGCATAAGGAAGGTCTACGAAATGTTGTGTCTCTGCTACTGATTTGTGTATTATTATGTTGAGAGAGAGTAACAGCTGTAAGGACAAAATAACACTTGCTTCACCACCCACAGGAACATGAAATTGCACATATTGTTTTTAAAATTAGCTATCACATGTAAAGTTCGATTGTATATAGCTAAATAATAAAAGTAAGTGCATTTTTTAGGGGCTCTTCAAATGAGGTCACAGTTGCTGATGAAGTTCTCAGTATTTCTCTGATTTTACGAGATTCCAGGGGCAGTGATGAGATGTGTGGCACACAGGCACAAGGGACCAATTTAAAAATGCCCTAAATATAACTTGAAGGGCTAATCGCATTTACAGTCCACAAAATGTGCATGACTGCATATTGATGTGAGAAAAACACATCCAGAGAGGAAATAAAAAACTATTAAAGGGAATGTGTTTTATTCACTGCTTATTTTAATTAAGACTCAGTCTTAATTCTCACGTACACAATAGGAAAGGTGTATTTTGGCACACAGTTTCCACAGCCTCATTTTGCACTCCTTTCTTCAGTTAGAAGTGGGTAAGTAATTTTTCAAAAGCAGGGTTTGTCAGGAGTGGCCTCTGGGTCTCCATCCTCTGGGAGTTTGCAAACCCCACAGGGAGGGCAGCACAAGTCATGAGGAAAAGGGGGAAAAAAATCTTTCTCAAACACTGATCCAAATGAAACACTTCAAAGTGTTGATCCACAAGGAGAAGTGATCACTGAGGCTGCTCTCCTTCAGGGTGTCTGGATCTCAGAGCAAAGCTCTTGAGTTATTCGTTGGGTGGTTTAGCATTTATCTCCTGAAGTCACCGCCAAAGGCACACAGGCAGAAAAAAAAGTAACACCACACTGATAAATTTTGCATCATTTCCCCCTGCCTTCCACAAGAATTGTATGAAATGGAAAGTTACAATTGGACTTTTAGTAAATTCAATAGATCAGAATTTATTTCAGGGTGGGTTTGTCTTTTTTCCCAGGTTGAATCTTTGTAACATCAGATTTCAACCTGCGGTGAGCGACTTGTGGGTCTGATGTACAAACCTTTCAGATGGAGAATGTCACATGGAAACAGAATAAATTCTTCCTTGGCTGTGCTTTTTCAGTTATGAGAATTTATCTGATGGGAAGGGGGAAAACAGAAGAGAAACGGAGCTGAGCTCGCTGAAGGACTGAGTTTGCCACCTTGAGAACTTGGGCTCTCCACTGGCCACTGTTGGATGGGGAAGCCCCAGAGGTCTCCTGTCCCTCCCATGCCTCTCCTGTCCCCTGTCCCAGCACAATGCTGGTGGCTTTTGGTTTATTCTCGTGGCTGAGCCACAGCCTGAGCATGGGACCGAGGGAGGAAAGGATGCCAGAGTCACTGAGTGCAGCAGTCCCATCTCCAGGCTGCATTTCAAATGGCAAAGGAATTCACAATAAAAATGTTACTTCCAGTTTATAAATTTGTGATCCCGTTTTTCTCACAGGGGCGGAAAATCTGAGATGCAAATTGGATCTGCATTATTGTTTTGGTCTCTGAGGGAGCATCTTTGTGGAACAATGGCAGAGACACGGTGAGGGCTGGCAGGTCTGGGCTGAGAAGATTTTCTGCTTGTCTCCCACCATACCCCTCATCATGGTGATTACTTTGCCTTTATTTTACCCTTTTGATTCTAAAGAACTTCAAAACCAGAACTGAGAATGCCTTAAAACCTTTTCAGCTCACAGTGCAATGCGTGATAAACCATAATCAAGCAAGAGCAATTACTAAACATTCTTGGCAATTAGGAGATGGTTTGCCAAATATCTTACCTGTAGTTTGTTTGTTTGTTTGTTTAAATTTTATTTTCCAAAAGCAAATAAGAAATGGCCATAAGAACTACTGGCTACTGTTCAGGAGGACTGAATGGAATGATCAGTGGTTTGATTTATGATTTATGATTATGATTTATTTTGGTGGTTGCACCAAAATAAAACATAAAAACGGAGATAGCAGAAGGTAAGAATGGCCAGACTGTGTTAACAAAAAGCTGTCAGGCCCAGACCCTCCACAAGAATATTCCAAGGCACATTTAAGTGCCCTCAAGGCCATGTAACTCTGTGCCTACAACTCCATAAGGATGTCTATGAGGATGTCACAAATCAAAGGTTGTATCTGTCTTTAATCACCCTAGACAGCTTTATCTTGATTCATTTAGCTTTTCCTTATGCAGGTTATGCTGCACAGCCTCAAAAGCTTAGAATTAAAAATACATTTTATCTAAAGCTAAAGGATATTTGATTCACGGTCCCTGGATTTGTTCTTGGGTATTAACATGTTTCATTACACCACTGCAGAGTCACAAATATTGTATGACAATTTCAATTGTCTATTTGTTTTATTCTCTGGCAATAAAACCTCTGAAAACCTTATTCCCATGCTTTTTCCTTCACTTCCATTTCACACGTGGTCACTGATGTGGTTGCAGAAGCTTTTGAGAGGGAGCAAATGACTTCCTGAGACCTCATCACCCTGAACCATTCCATCAGCCAATACAACCTGGAGTCAACAATTCCCTTCAGCACCAAGCAGAATTACAAACACCTAAACCCATTTTCAACAGCCATGAAGATGCAGAACCTACCACGGATTTTCTGCACAAAAAAAAAAAAAAAAAAAACCCCAAAACCCAAAACCTTGTGAGTTTTCATCTGAGCATCCCTCTCCGTGGAAGCAGCTCTCTGGCACAGCAAGCAGGACGCATTTCTGTGCTCCATTTAACCCCACAGGCAGATGGCCAGCAGCAGCAGGATGGTGGCCAGGCAGTGTTTGTGGTTTGGTGCCACTGGGAAAACCCGGAATGAGTGTCTGGTGTCCTTTCCCCACTGCTCCTCCCCATCAGGCTGCTTGTTTTTCTTTCCTACCTGGTGGAACGTGCTGACGTTGTTTGGGAAATGAGGAAGTGGCACAGGACAGTTACAGGTTTTATGCAAGGGGCTGAAGATCTGCAGAAAAAAAAAAAAAAAATTTAAATTTATTTGCCTCCCTCTGGCCTTGTTTTAATATTGCCAAATGTCTGTCCAAAAAAGGCCCCAAATCACACGGCAGCAAGGGGAAGGAGCACAGACAGATCACATCACATCACACCTGCCTGAGCAAACAGAGCAACACCACTGGGATGGAGGGAAGGGCTGGGAGCAGAGGCCTGAGGAAGGGGAGCAAGGAGGCTGGAGGATGCTCCAGTGACCAGGCTGTGGATAGCTCACACCAGCAGCATGTTGCCAGGAACGCCCCGATACTCCTGGAGCTCCTCGTGGACAAAAGCAGGGGATGGTGACTCTGTTCAGCCTGAGGATGAAGGCTGGTCTGGGGCACAGAGCACACTTGGGCTTTCTTGACAGGGAATTCTCCCAGAGCAGAGCCAGGAGCTCTGGGGACCTGCAGGAAAATGTCAGGGCAGGCTCTGCAGGTCAAATGTCTGGGTTTGGGGAGAAAAACCCTGACCCCTTCTCTGCCCTCAGAATGACTCAAAAGGAAAAGATATTCTATGGTGCTCTCAAATATCCAGCAGCGGTTTATCACTGGATTAGAATTTGTAAGAAGTAAGTACCCAATGGTGCAAATTTCAGGTTCACTGCCCTATTCAGGAGTTAAAATAGTATTTTACAAAAAACTCCTCAAACTTCCAAAACTGGCATCACCAAAGGAAAAGTACCAGTGTATTTGTATATTCAGGATAATGACTCCTGAAGGAAGTCTTCCCAAAATTACTTCTGGCTCTGTGTAATTCAGGGAGATAGATGCATATGCCCATGAATTGTTTAACTGGAGAAATGTCTTTTATTCCTGTATAGCAGATGCACAAAGGAAACGGGAATGTTTCATAACTTAGGCTTTTAAATAATAAATAAATGCTGACATCCTCAGCTGAGACAGCTTGATTTTTGTGTACTGTGTAATTCTGAAGTGTGCAAATATTTTTTTTAGAAGGAGTTATTTTTCCCTTTTAAAAAAGAATATGAAACCTAAAGAATATGATAAAACATCACAGTTGGTCTCTAAATGCTTTGCATCTTAATATGGTTGAAGTTAAGGCAGTAAGTAATTTCTGAGTTTTTCCCTTGAGCCACGTAGTTCTTTTCATATGTAATTATTCTCCGAGTGCATTAGATAATGCTATGGTTCCCACAGCTGTATACACATCTATAAATCATTAATGAGGCAGTTAACTGAAACAAAACTATAAAAGATTTGCATTACCCGGCAGAACCCAGCCTTAATTGACTTCCAGTTATTTACAATTAATTTTTCCATTTGGAATAATGATTGCAAGCAACTTAGGGTTTTTTTATTACTGAGGAATTAGATGCTGACTATTCATCAAAAGTTTTTACAGAGAGACTATGTCAGTGGACAGTAATGAGCTGGAGGTAATCTGATTTTTACACGAACATACACTGGCAGAAGGGATGGGGTGGGAGGGAGCACGTGCAGTAAAATGCAGACAGGAGCCAGCAGAAACTTATTTTTGTCCTTTTTATCACATCCCCAAGTTTAACCACAATTAATTTCTTTTCTTTATAGCATCCAGCTGAAAGGCAATAGGATGAACAGAGCTGGCTGCAGTTCTATGTAGAATAAACTGCATGAATGGAGAGTGAGTAAATATTTATTTCTATCTTACAAGACTGTAGGACAGACACTGGGGAATAAACGATGCAGAGGTTGTCAAGTAAATATTATTCCATTATGCTATTTAAAAATTACTTTTATAAAGACATAGAGCACAGAGTTAATCCTCATTAAGTTGTCATTGTTTGAGCAAGGCCCAGGACAGGGGTTGTGTGTCAGGGCCTCTGGACAGACACACAGAAGAGATCAGCTCTCTGTGCCATGCAAGCATAACAGGCTGACATTAATGGGCTGGGGATGTGTTCATCAGGAAGGGATGTCAAGTTCAAATTTCCAATAAAACTTAAGTCAAAAATCACCAGGCCCATTTGGGACAGCTGATGTTATCTTCCTTACCCTTCATCCTTCCCTTTCCAGAATGCCTGAGCATGCAGCAGCGTGGAGATCCCTGTTTGGGAACCACAGTGGGAAAAGGAGTAAAGTCTCAGGTACTGGGGTACACTGCATCCTTGGGAATCAATCCCTCCCTGAGCCTGAGCAAATGATCCTTTGGTGATTCCCCTTGCTACCCTTATTGGGTATGAAACACATACAATTAACATTTGGGTTGTTGTCTGCTCTCCCCTTCAGCTGCCGTGCTGAGGAAGTTCAAGGTCCCACTTTGCTTTCATGTTTAAAATAAGTAATTTTGTTGCCCTTTGGCTAACATTCGAGACTCTATCTACACTCGTGCCAGCTGTCTGGGCTGTCCTGAGCCAGGAGAAAGCAGCCCTGTGAACTCAGGACAGCATGGGGATCTTTGCTTTCTGTGTATGTGGTGTGGACCAGGAGACAGACACTGGCGAATGTGAGGGAGTTTAACTCTGAGCGATGGCAAAGCAAGAGGCTGCTGTCTGCCTTATCGATAGGTGCCAGCAAGAGGCCACTGGAATTGATCTAGGAAATGACAATCCAACGCTGGTAACCTTGAAAATCCTGCAATCTCCTGCTGGAGTCATTTTTCCCAGGTTCTGTTCCGCTGGGCTGTGCTGCAAAGTGTAATGTAAAGTAAGGTGACAAGCCTGGCCATGGGTCATTCAGCCTGTCAGTAATTCCAGGCTTGGCAAATTGGTCCTGCCTCCTCACCAGTCCATGAACTTCACAGACACTTAACTTACTCATGCTACACTGGCTGCTGCATCAGTTCAGCTGGAAAAGCCACTTCCATGTGGGAAGTCTGAGAGCCTTTTCCTTTGGAAATCGGGCTGGTACCAGATGAGCAAACAGTATTATTATTTTCATTAGGGTATCACATCCTGTCAACACGCAACACTGGCAATTGAATTTCAAATAGCTGCATCCTGACAAATTGTACAGTACAATTTAGACAGCTTTTGCTGTGCCCATGTTCCTTCTTACTGGGCTGCTTGTCCTGGAGTGGGAAAAGCTCTGTTTGTAACCTCAGAACTGCAGTAACTCTTTATTCACAGAGGTGTTACCGTTGACATTGATGTCCTTGTTTTTCCAATGGATCCAAAGGATCCAACTGACCAACCCCCTGTTTCTTACAGGAATCCTGAACAGTCTGGTACTGCCTGTCCTCAAGCAGCAAAAAAAAACCCCAACAAAACAAAACAAAACAAACAAACAAAAAAAAAAACAACCAAAAAAAACCCAAAACCAAAACCAAAAACAAAAACCAAAACAAACAAACAAACAAAAAACCCAAAAACAAAAACAAAAACAAACAAACAAAAAAAATACTCTGGCTTGGGAGTTTTTTGAGGGTTTGCTTTGAAGAAGCCAAAACCAATTTAAGTGAAAACAAAACTGTCATTTGGTGAAAATTCCTGTTAATTTCAAAAAACCTGGTAACTATAAAAAACATGCAATTTACTTACCAGCTTCTACAAATATTAAAGTCTTAGTCCTGCAGGGTTTCTCATCCCAATGGCAGAATTCTCACTTTCCTGTGTCTCCTTCCAGCTGGGGTTGGTTTGGTGTAACTCAGCATCTGTAAATCCAGGCTGTGGATTAAACACAATTGCTTTTGTCTTTTCTTTATGCTTTTTTCTTTTTTCCCCCCAAGTTACTACAAGCAGAACATAACATACTCGAAGAAATAAAGAATTACAGTCAGGATGTGAGGAAATAGAATTTTTTTTTTCCTTTGGAATGGAATCTCAATATTCAGCTATAAGAAGAGGCCATGAAAAGAATCAGAGCTTTTTCCACTGCTTTGCACATTGTAGAGTCATTTCAACATTGTAATATAGGTGTCAAACGTTAGTAAATCAGCTGTCAAATGCTATCAAACACTTACTTTGCACAGGTGTGAATGAGCACATAAAATGCAAAGTGCTGATCTGATATCAGAAATCTCTGTGTACCATTTCTGTCTTCAGCAGTTTTACAGAACCATCTAGAAAAAGTACAATAGGGAGTTCATTCCTTGTTATTTAAGGAGTTTTGGTCTGTTTTCTTACTTTTAGGGATGTGTTTACCCCCTCTGCTCCAGATGACACCAAGGAAGAGAACAATCTGCATGGGATAGCTTCGGACTGATCTACTAAGAACAATATTATGTTTCATAATAATGTTCCAAATGTTAAAGATTTTTTCCTGACAAAACCTCTCTTCTGTAAGTGCCCCAGCATCATCAACTGATGGCAGCACAGCTCTGGGAATAAACACTTCCAGCTAATGGCAGGAATTGTCAGGGGGAACATGAAACAGGTATTTCTCCCGGACACAGAATGAAACATGATTAAAGTCAAATGCCAAATCCTACCGGCACCTCTCTTTTTAGCTAATTCATCTTGTTTCATTTAATGCCAGTGGTTTTTCCTGTTCGGTCACTTTGGTAGATGGGAGGGGGACAATTCATTTTAGGCACGTGGCTTTGGGTAACAAGATTTAAGCTTCAAGCAAAGCCTGGGTCCTAAAGGAGCGCCCTGCAGGCTCCCTGTGCCGTGTCTAGCCCTCCAAAGGCGGGGCAGGGTGACAACAAACACCTCCCTGCCCCTCCTGCAGCACAGTCCCAAAGGTGCCTTGGTCCATCCACGTGATGCTGGGACATTCAAGTGCTTCATGCAGAGCATTTAAATCAGGCTGTGTCCGGCAAAGCCTCTCCTAGCAGCCTTAATGTGAGGGGTGCTGGACTGCAACACTTACTGTGAGGGAGCTGTGATAGAATCCTGACCATAATGCAACCATTTCAGGTAACAGCTCAAAAAGGGTTGAGTTTGTCTCCACTGTTTTACTTTGGATTTTCTTCTGAAAAGTAAGTCTGGTCCACTGGGGGCTGAGTGAAGCCCACAGTGATTAATTAGAGCTGGACCGATTTTGTATAGTTCAATATGAACATGTCACTTCTCTGGCTGCTTCATCTTCATCTTCCCTCTGACCAGCCAGAATTTATTCCAGAATGCTTTCTCTGGTACCAGGACCAGCAGGTATATTTTTATATATATATATATATATGTATGTATGTATGTATGTATGTATGTATGTATGTATGTATGTATATACACACACAAATACAGCAAAACCCTTCCCTTTTCCCACAACTAACCATTCTTGGAGACAAAAAATAATAGATGGTGTAAGGGATCTACTGTTCAGTGAATACATTTCAGTGTCCTTTCTGGAAGAGCTGTGAAAGCATTTTCAAATGCAAGGCTGAATATAAGTTAAAACAGTTAAACAGTTAACTATAAACTACCATAAGGCATCCAGTTTTTAAAGTATCACTTACCATAAGAACATTTTAATGTATGGTGCTGTATTTGCTTTCACAGTTTTGGATTATGTCAACAGAATCACATAATGAAGATGTAGTTAAATCTTACTGCATTTGTAACTGAAACTCAGAAAAACTGGAGGTTTTATTTTAAAAAACGAGCTCCAGAAAGAATTCTTTCCCCTGCCTTAGATGCCCACACCCAAATGTTCATGCAAAGGATGCTCTGTTCCAACAGAAGACTGTCATGGGTTAGTACAGCTTAGTTTTTAGTTATAAAAGAATGTAAAATCATTCTCCAGGTCAGGACCTGGGAATTGCTTTAGAAGAGACAGAGACCTATCAGAGAGTTAGTTGGAATATTGACATCTGTTCTGACCACTGAAACTGTTGGCTATGACTTTGGGAAGTACCATATAAAACCCCTGGATTTCCTGTAGGTGGGTTCTTTTTCCTTCTTCCTTTGGCCAGAGAGAGACAGGTAACATCGAGTTGGCCTGCTGCTCCCCCGTTTTGGGGCAGAGCCGGCCTGAGGCCTGGCCGGATTCTGTCAGCTCCCGGGTGAAGGGGGGAAGGAGAAGTTGTTGTTTTGCAACAGCTATTTTCTTTAAACTTCCCTGGAGCAGAGAAAAATCTCTGCCGGGCCCTTGGTGGGAGCTATAGGCACCATTTGGGCCAAGGCCACCCCGATTTACACCGAGGGGTGGGCTGAGAAGGCATTTATGATCTCGTTTGGTTTTTTTTTTTTGTGATTTCAGAGTGCCTGAGTGCTCTGATCTCTGATGTTTCTGCGTGAGTTTTTCCTCCTTTATCAGCTCAGCCTTGAACATCTAATACCATGAGCTACAGAGAGAGAGAGAGAAAGACTCAGAGCAGGTTTAACTCTTTCCTGGCAACATGAAGCTTCCAGAGCTTGGCCCTTCTCTGAGAGAGTAAAGAAGGACAGAGTGAACATAAAGAACAACAGCATGAAGTCAGTAGCAAGAGTGAAAAGACTGTTGGGACAGAGGGTTGAAGAGTTGGTTGTTCTATTCTTACTTGAGCCATGGAAATGAACTCTAAGTCATTCCTGTAAATCATGGGAAAGATATGCATTTGGGGAGATGATTGTTTTAATTTATGTGTAGATTTAAGCAAAGGTGTTTGTGATGGACTAAGTAATATCCTATAAGATGCTTGAACAGAGATAAAGCTGAGAAGCCCCCTGCACCAGTGAAGAAGTGAGAAGGTATCTCTGCACCTTGAAGTGAAGAATCCTTTGCTTTAGAGTTATTCATCCTTAAAAAGTGACACCCCAGTATGCAAAAGTCTACGACCCATGACCCATAAGCAGCTTGGGAAACTGTTCCTAAAAAAGTCACAGAAGCAAGTTTCTCCAAGCAGCTGTTTTTGTGACAGTTTAAAACCCACAAGAGAACTGTTCTAAGTTGTCCATGGGATCTATGACTCAAAAGGATACTCTTCCCCTAATAAATTGATAAAAGACTATTATCAGATAGTAAAACTAAAATTACAAGTTTTGTCTCTTTATATTGTTTTGTAAGAAAGTGAACAGTTTGTAAAGAGAGAGAAAAGTGTTTTTAAAGTTTCATTCTATTTTAGTTTTTTTCCAAATTTCTATTTTTCTATTCTTTTAGTGTATGTTAATAAACTATTTGTTAATTTTAAGGTTGAGCCTGCTTTGTTTTTCTCCTAATCTCTCTCTCACAAAAAGAGTAAGTACCAAGACCAAAATTTAGTAAACGTGAAACCACTACATTGAGTGGTGTTTCTGCCCAGTTTAAAATTAAAACTATGACAAAGACCCAAACAGGTTCAGATCTAAAGGCAAGGGTGGGTGCAGCACCCACAAAAGCTGCAGCATTTGTGCTCTGCTGACACTGAACTGGCTCATTTCAATTGATTTCTTTGATGTACAAATATAAAGCACTAGCAAATCATTATCCATACATAATATGTCGTTATAAAAGTACATTTTTTTTTTTTTTTTCTGCCCTTCCATCTCAGCTTCAAATCATCAAAGACAGCCTGATTTGCAGACAGAACTGAAGTCAGATTGCTCATTAATAGTGATTTTACAAGTGCTCAAACATTTGCAGTATGTATTAGAAATGAAGACAGCATATGACCTGGTTTAGGAAAACCCCTGTGTGAATTTCTTCACCTCTCACTGTTTCTGCTGTCCCCTCTGTCTCCCAGCAGGGACAGTGGATGCTGCAGGACCACAGCAGGAAGCAGCAGGGGGAAGGTGGAAGCGCTTCCAGCAGCGCTCTTGCCAAAGATTCCAGATCCAAAGCCAGGCTGGGAATTGTCCCATGCTTATTTAGGGCTCAGTGCATGCACAGGCACAGGAGGGGTTGTGGAGATCAGCTGAGGCCATAAAGGAAACTTGTAACAATTCAGGTTAGCCCACATTTTGTCACGTTACCAAAAATAGTCTGTAAATAAATAAATGTATTTACAGGCCACTTCCTCGTAGGCAGCATTCAGGTTTAAATGCACAGCCGTGCATTTCCACAGGAGTGCTCTCACTGTGGGCTGCTAAAGATCCAGGCTCCAAGTGGGGATTGGGCACTACTGATCCTCTGGGGTTTATCACGGTCTGCATTCCACAGGGCTCAGAACACGGCTGCAACCCGGCACCCACTCCCTTCAGCCGACATCAGGGACGGCCCCATGGCCACTGCACACAGCTGGACAGGCTCTCAGGGAGCCACAGCTGGCAGAGGGGCTGTGGCTGCTGCACCCCAAGCGCGCCCAGCTGAGCTGACCACAGCCCCCGCTGCAGCACGAGGGACTGCCCGTGTCCCTCCGCCCCACACCCAGAAAAAACCACCCCAAACCCCCAACCCCAAGAGGCGCCGTCCCTCTCTGGGTGTCAGCCGGGGCTGCTCCGGGGAGGAGGAGTGTGGTGGTGAAGGCTGAGGTGGCTCCTGCACCCCAGGGTGGCTTTAATGCCTTTCTCCCACACAGGGTGTGCTCATGCTGAGCCAACACCCAAACACCTCAGACTCTTGCTTTGCCAGTGCTTACCAGGAGCCACCTGCTGAGGACTGAAAACAGAGTCAGTCTCTCAAGTTTATCAGCCTCCCAAACTGAAAATCATTTTGACACTGAAAACCAGTCTGGGATGGGCAAATCAGGAATCAAGCTGTGCTCCTTAAGGACATCAGCCACTGAGGGGAAACAGGCTCAAAAAGCCTTTATGGAGGTGAAAGGAAAGTGCTAAAATGTTGGTATTTTAAGGAATAAGCTACTCAGTTACAATAAGCCTTTCCAAACTACATGATACTGGATAACTGAGCAAAGATTCTTTTCAAAATCTACACTTCACAGGAGCACTGCCAGCACTGGGTCAACCAGACATGCTGCAGCACCCAAAGGGCTCTTTCAACTCTTTTTTACAAATAAATTTAGAAATAAAGTTCAGCCCTCACTTTGGAAAATCCCACTGAAATTGAAACTAAAATTAATATAATACCTAAAGGTACAATTTGAGTTCTGGGGCTGCAATGTTGCATTCACACATGAGGATTTATGACTCAGGAGGACTCACAATTCCTAATGCTCCTGTTTCTTTGTATCATTCAACTTTTGATGGTTGATCAATGGCAGCATGAGTAATGCAGTTATTAGAACAGCTGCTATAAAAATAATATGGAACAAACCAATTTGCACACCGGAAGAATATGCTGATAAGTCACTTGATCACCTGTAGGACAGAGGGCCAAACATTTTCTTGAAGAGACACTGGTTAAGCTAAAAGATTTCTTCTAGGAAAAAAAAAAAAAAAAAATCAGTTGATTCTATTCTGCAGTCTGTTTACAGAAGTCTGCTAATGGGAAAAAAATGAAGTGCTAAAATGAAAGGAATTGTGAATTCTGTAGCCAGAAATAAACACAATTATAGGGAATATATTCCCTGTAGATCTATTTAAAGGTCTTTTTTGTTTTTAAGTGACAGTGGTTTCTATTCAGGGCACGTGTGTGTAAACATGTACATAAACAGGAGTTTGTAAGGAAATAAGCACCGTGCCTTTGACCCAGGAATTAAAATAAGGAAGGAACAGGTGATCACTTAATTCCACCTGACCCAAACCAGCCTTCAGTGCCATGCCTTGAGAAGGGAAGCTTTCAGTTGTAAAGTTCAGAATTTGGAGCATACAATAATCAGGAAAATGTTTAATACCAACCCACCCTCTTTATTAAGTAATTTCTTCAAGTATTTTTAATAGTGCAAAATACTGGTTTGCATTAGTACAGTTACTGTGGGAATTCACGGTCCAAAAAAAAACTTACAGGATTTCCAAAGTCAAACAAAAAACTTTTTAATACTGTATTTTTAGCAAGAACATTTTTAACAAAGAATGTGTACTTTAACTTAATATGGTACAACAGAGAAACCATACTTAAAAGTTTCCATTACCTAACACTCTACTGCATATTCATTTTTCCATCTTGAAAGACCAAAAGCCAAGCTGAACTGAGCATTAAAAAAAA
>JANEHK010000051.1:4218171-4273717 GCA_025960845.1 Tachycineta bicolor
GTGGTTTTTTTTTGTTTTTTTTTTCCTTTTTCTCATGATCCTAAGGAAGCTGCACATGACTTCTTCCTAGCGGAGGCTGTTCTTTATGTTCTTACTGAATTTTAAGTATTATTTTTTTTAATTAAGGTAACATGAGGACATTGAGGGTACTATGAGCTGACTACACTTTGGAACAGGTTTCCAAATTTCTTTCCAATCCCCTCTATTTCTCAAGAAAAGTTCAATGGAGTCATCTGGAATACCTGTAAGAGAGAAAAGTAAATGCCACAGCTCAAGCCCAATGCAGCCACCCAGGAGATACAATTGATCAGTGAATAGAAAGTGCAGAGTTAAATATTTCCTTTTTTTCTAACATCCTCAATTATTCTCCAGAAATTAAAAATACTTTTTTGTTGCTGTGCAATAAACTGATTTTCATGGCATTATGCATGTCACACAACAACCACCTCTGAGGAATTAATGTGTTGGGAGCAGCTGTGCCCCCACTTACACAGAAAAGACAATGTGATGTTGTCAAATTAATCTTTTCTGGAGAATATTCACCATTTCCTTAGTGCAGCTGACTGCAAGCTACAGACCATTTTATAGCACTTTACTGTATTATATAGCAAAGATTTGAACAAATCTGTGTGCAATAAATGTATTCTTTTATCAGGTTTATCCCTTAATCAAATATTCATTTATGTGGGCTTCATTCTATTAAAAACCAAAATTATACAAAGGTGAGCAAAAGCGTAGATTTACAGTAGTTTAAAGCCTAATCTCATTCTCTAGGGGTAATACTGACAATATAAAAACGGTATAAATAATATTCCCTAACACTAAATATGCTCATGAGCCCCTTGTGCATGTTACACTGCTTTACAGCCTACAGAGCAATGCATGACTGACTTAATAAGCAAGACATTTAGAAAGGAGGGGTTTTTTTCCCCTTCACAATGTGTAAGACAAGTAAAGATCTTCGAGTTTTTTGGTGAGCCAGAGTGTGTTAATAACTGGAAATTTCCCTTAGGATGGCATTCTCTTCCCTGAGTTGTTAGCCCAGGGTAGGTGCAGCTCTTACACTCTTTTTAGCCACAGTATCATAATTTGTCTTTTTCTTTCAAGGTTTTAATTGCCACATAAAGGACAAATCCAAAGGCAATAATCATCATCTCCATATTTATTCACACTTAACATTTTTTCCCAGCCTATTCCGCATCTCTGAATTTTCTGAATCCTTTCTTTGCAAGATGTCTGCTCTAAATCAGGAATTCAGCTGTATTTCCCTGAAACTACTTTAAAGCAAAACTTGCATGTGTTCCCTCCTAATGTGCCCCAGCAATGCTGGTGTGCAAACCCAGTCCAGGGAGAGAAGAAACAACCTGGCTGCATCTACACCTTGAGATTGCCAAGGGCGCTGTGGGACAGTGAGAACTGTGAAGAAATTCACTGGAGGAAGGAAATGTGGGATCTGCTATATAGTGAGAAAACAGATAAATACGTTTTATCAGTAACTGTAAATTATCCACGTACTCAGCACTACAGGCTGCAGAGAACATGGGCAGCAGGGATGAAATAATAAATTGCTAATCCTGTTCTGCCAGCTGAGCTGGAGGAGGAGCTGGGAGAGCAGGTGGAATAAGGTGAGGTGGAGCTGAGAGCTGGCTGTGTGGCCAGAGCACGGGCAGGATGGCCAAGGGCAGCCCTATGCCAGGCTGTGCCCTCTGGGAATCTCTGCACAGCTCCTGCTCCAGGGAGCAGGATCCAGGTGTCTCACAGGATACCACACCTGTCCAACTGCACAGGAGATGAGCTCTCCACCATTCCCAGGCTGGGTAAACATCAGCTAGATCAGAGCCAAGCTCAGCTTTGGAGGAAGCAACACATGGGAAATGCAATGCTGCAACAATAAATTAACTTGCAAAGCTGGGGCTAATTAGTTTGAACCAGTGTCTTACTTTGTTCAAGGAAAAAAATCAGACAAAACCAGTTTGCTTCTACAAAGGATCACATCCCTAAGAAAAACCCTCTTTCCCTACAGCCCTTGGCAGACAGGAGTGTTGGCTGCCTGGAAGGGGAATGAATCCAGGCTCCTGCCAGTGGGTGAAGCCCCAAGCAATTACCAAAACTCAGCAAAGGATCCCCTCACGACCATGAAAAGAAAATAGATCTGGGCTGAACATTCAGGTGAATGACAAGTAAAAATTACTCCTTTGCCTGTGTATTAGTTGTCCAGCAAATCTTCTTGTTTATCTACAAATATCCTTCAAACTGAGCAATGAGAGAGCAAGGCAGGGATGCCTCCAGACCCAGGAAGAACACGGTAAATGCTGGTTCTGTGAGCAGCAGTATCAACAAAGGCTGGCTTGTTTTCATCTCTCACACTTTCCTATGGCCTCTCTCCACCCCTACAGAGGTGTCCTCTCTGATATCCAGAGCTGGATCTAGATATCAAGGCTGGGCCCAGGGGATCCATTGGGACTGGTACCAAAACCTCTCCTCCCCTCAGGACCGTGGTGCCTGACCCTGCAGGGCTGCTCACTCACAGAGATGCTGGGTTGGAGTTTCTCCCCCACTTATTTTGTGTGTAAGGCTGCTGAGTTGACCCTGTCAAGTATTTCCTCATCCATGTTAACAGAGCTAAACAAATCTTTCACTAAACCCAGGATTTCCAGTCAGTGCCTGCAAGGCCCCATTCCTGGTGAGCCCCTGTTGGGGCAGCTCTCAGCTGCACGTGGCCGGTGTGGGCATGGAGTGACAGTCTGGGAACTGCACAGGAGCTTTAGAACAGCTTTTCTAGGAACTCTGCAATGACATAGCACAAAATAGCTACCAGGGGTTTAATAATTCACAGCCTCCAGGGCAGGACGCGCTCTAGGGGAAGAACACAGGATAAAGAACAGCAGGCCAAAGACTCAGATAAAGCAGCTTGGATTTGAAAACTCACTGGTTAGAGTGGAACACTAATAAACTAAAGTCCAGTCCTCTACATGATAAACCCCAAAATATGTTCCAAGCTACACCAGTCCTTCATCTTTGACAATCAGATAAAAATAAAACTGTTATTCACAGTAACCCAAGAGTTTTTGTTTCCAATCTCTGCCAGGTTATGTCACAAACAAAAGCATCAGCAGCAGCCCTGGGTCACACTCCTGTTGCAGGCAAACTGAAGTACATTTTCACCTCAGGAAAGCCTGCCTGCCTATGCTGCTGTCTCTGTCCTGAAATTCAGAGTATTTTATTTTTTTGTAAATTGCTGTTATCACATATTACTGTAACACCTACTTTTTTAAGATTTTAAGCTAACATTGCTTCGCTGATTGTTCCAATATCCCCTAACAATGAAATATTGTAATACAAAAGTTAACTAAGGTATAAACATGCAAAAGGAGAAGTCTCCCTGCGATCATAAAACGATGTTATTTTCTGTTCAGCAGTTCATGTTACTGCTGTTCATGCTAATTAATTAAAGGAGCTGTTGCTGTAATGTGCAAACAGGGAATCTGAGAAACTGAGAGGGCTTTTAGGTCTCGGAGTGAAGTTAAGTCAATCTGGGCGCGGGCAATCAAATGTAATGAAATCACTTGTCAGTGCTAAGCTTGCAAAAACTGTGAAGTTTGACTAGGGAGTAAAAGGATTATAATTAGATTTCCAATAGGATAATAACTAAATGGCAGAAAGCAGTAAAGAGAAAATATTACTTTGTTAGCTAATGGTGCTGCTGTTCGGTTTTAGTTTTTATCAGCACACTTGTAGTTGTGCTAATTTAATTTGCTTTTATCAGCAAAAATGCACTACTCGAATGGTACTTGAATGTCATTTGCAAAAATCATTGATCTGAAGGTGCACTTAATGACACACAGTATGTTTATTTTATGTGGAAGGGAGATTGGCTGATAAAATGGTTGATGCACCGTGGTGCTGGCCCAAGAGTGAGTGGTGGAAGGACGAGCAGGAGGGTGTCCGTGTGCTCATCATCTGCTCTGCTTCACTGCAACCACCACTGATCTCCTCCACCAGCTACAAAACCTCCCAACTCCAGCTCTGAACTACATCTGGGATAGGGAGGATGGAGGCATTAGACTGCAAAGTTCAAGAAAGTTTTACGTCTCATCTGCAGGAAATTTCTGTTCAATTAATACACAAAGCAGAGGGAAAATGAGTCAACTAAATGGAAAAGATTTATAATGCAGATCAGAAACGCAGTACATGAACAGCTTGTGTTAATAAAATCATTTTAAGAAATGAGCATAAAATATGATATGACTTAATCACTGTGAAAGGTGGCTGTGCAGTAGTTCTGTAATTTTCCTTTAAACCGTCTTAAGGAGATACTGGCAGTGGAACTAATTGAATTTCAAAGGAAAAGCACTGTGTGAATGATAGATTTCTGTCCAGCAGAGCTATTGACAGCAGAAAAAGAAAGCTCTGTATTGATGCTAAAGCTTTTTTTCTGAGCAACTGAAAGAGATTTTGGAAGCCTGTAAACAGCTTTGTATTAGGGACATGTGTTTTGCCCCTTCCTCCTCCCAGGGTCCGAGAAACAAAGGCAGCAAATGACAGGGGCAGTGAGGGAGTGTGCTCGAATTGTCAGAGCTGCAACAGCAATAGGAGCTGTCAGGGACACTAATGGTTATCAAAGGGAAAGGGTATAAAAAGTTATTACAGTATCAGCATAAATAAAAATGAAAGAGACAGGAACACTTTGAAATCTAAACAAGCTCCACAGAGAGCTCTCTAGAAAGCTTTTTATCAGCTGAGAGTCTTTAGTGACCAAGTGGCTCAGCTCCTCATGTCTCCACATGAGCAGGATTACCGTGGCGGAGGTGTCAGAGCCAGCAGGGCAGAAAAGGGAAGGGAATGGCTTTGCCTTGGAGGGACAAGGATGCAGCTCCTGACGCTCAAGCCATGTCCTGCTCTCACCGAGCCCAGGGACACTGAACACAGGGAACATCCCGCTCTCCCTTTGACCATGCTTAACAAAAACTTCCTGAGCCAAAGCCTGTCATAACTGGAGGGATGATGTAGTTGGGATCAGATGAAAAGAAAAAGAAAACTACAAAACCCAACCTGAAATAAAAATGGCAGAAATCACAAGGCTTTCCTGTGTATTAATAAACTACAGGTAACATAAGAAACTTCTCTTGAGTCCTTCAGGCAAGTAAATGGTCATTGGAAGTGGCTGTGCATCACTTTCCTCACAGTATTTGCAATAATTTTTGATGTAAATGCACATTTGAGCCAAGTGTCACGGTTTTTCTTCAATTAAAAACTGAAATTACCTTTCTCTTCTTACCAGAGTCTGCCCAGCAACACCTCTGACTTTCAGAATTGTTTGGAAGAGCACTGAGCACTCCTCTCAGCAGGTACCATGAACAGATCAGAAATGTAAAGAACATTTTGCTCACCAAATTTAAATACATATGTCCCAAGTGCTCATCCAATATTTTGACTATTTCTGGCAGCAGCAATTTTCCAATTGCAATATTTAGAGCACAGCTCTTACCGTATGTGCACATATATATACACACACATATGTCAGACGTATATATCTGCATTACAATTAAGCTGTGATTCTCCTTCAGAGCATATAAATCTAAAATCACAAGAAGAGACAGCAGTAAAAATATTTGAAAGCTTTCCTGTAAGAATGACAGATGGACGACAGATGCATACCAGAGGTATGCAAGTCAAACCTTCCCCAGCTGAAAAGAAATGCTCGAGTGAGATTTGTGTCTCTGAGTGCACTGCAGCCCTTCCCCTGTCTGCACAAACTGCCTTTAGTAACTTCAGCACAGGGGTTTTTTTGCACATTACCATTACAAGATGCAGGAGAAAGGGTGGGATTGCTCTAAGAAGCAGCATTTCTATGGAAAACGCAGCTGTCTCCAGCCTGCCAGAGCAGCCAGAACAGAACTGAATGGTCTGGAATGAACACGGCACAGGACTGAAGGGAGAAAAACTCTACAAGCTGGACTTTCATCAGAGAATTTCAATGATCAAATTGTTCAGACCAGATTTTATCACAGGTGACTGCAGATTTTCTGTGTGGCTCAAAGAGGCTTCCAAGAGGAATGGGAATAATCCTTGGGAATATCCCTGTGTCTCAGCTCCCCAAAACGAGGATTTCACAACTCCTCACATCCCAGAACTGCAGTCACAACTCACTTCCCGCTCTTTAGGAAGCACTCAGACCGTACCTGGAGCTGATGCACTTACACACAGTGAAGGAAAAGTAGCACCAGATAGCTGCCTATAACGTGAACATGGCTTTTCTTTTTTGCTTACAGTTCATGCATTTTTTTAAAAATCCGCAATCTTGATAGGTAGGTAAAGACCAGAGGTAAGAGATGTCAAATGATAAATCAAAAGTAAAACCCCTTTTAAACTAAAGGCAAACACCTTGTAAGATAAATATGAGTTTTAAAACAAATATCACCTCTAAATCACTTCAGATAAATATCATCTCTACTTAAAGTTAATTTCTGATCTTGTAAAGTATTGTTCTTACACAGGTTTTCTGTATCGAACAGGAAAACAAACTGAAGATCTGTAAGTTTCATTTATCCTAAAGTAGGAAAACAGACATAAACATTATTCTACATTTCACTTAATTTTTAATGCCAAGCATACAGGTGAGGAGCTGTGGTACATACTGCACCTTGCATCGCTGCACTGTCATGTTGAGTGCCGTTGTGTTCTATTTCCATATCTGGGATTCCAGCATCTGCAAAATGGGAGACTGAAGATTAATGTATTCCCTTTTGCCCCTCTCTCAGGCATCTTCAGAAAAATATTTATAGCAAACTAGGGTGCTCTCCAAGTTAACATGGTCTTGCATAAAACATTTGGTCCTCATAGAATTTTCAGTAGTAAATTGTTTCCAAAATGTGCAAACATTACTGATCTCACAGTGAATTATTTTTAACGTTTTTCACATTTGTCTGGCGATCAGATAATAACCAACACGTGGTAATAGTATGTCTGCAAAATCCTCCTGGAGAATGAGAGCATCTGACACATGAAAAATAAGAGCTGAAATTAAACTGTGATAACATTAAACTACATCGCCTCTTGTATATAGCCAAATACCTCCAAACTACAGAGCTGAAGAATATAGCCAGTGCCAGGAAACAGTTTTGGGGTGTGTGTATCAGTTTGTGTGAGTGCATGTTACAGATAAGAACTGTGCAAATTGCATTTCCAACCCCAGCTCGGGATGTGTGAGCATGTGTTACCACCCAAACCAAAATTACAGCTGTCATATTATGTGAAATATTTCCAGATCTCTGACAAGAGCTTTCCAAAGAGGATTGTGCTTTTTTTTTTTTTTTTTTTTTTTTCCCCTCCAAGTTGAGAAGGAGTCTCATGACACTGACTTTGGACTTGTTTAATTTCATGTTGGTGATCTCTCTGTCTGCACAGTCCTTGGGGTGGGGGCAGGGGCTCCAACACCCCAGGGTGTTACGGGAACAGATGCCACGATCCACCTTGTGCCAACAAGGATTAGCATGAAGGAGATGTGATTTGAATCCATGGCACCTCAAATCCTGGAGAAACATCTGCTTCCCTTATCATACAGCCCTTAGAAATTACAGGAAGGAAAAACCCACACCTGAAAGGGAGTTGCGTATACAGATTGAGAGTTTTTCTGTGCAAAAGCCTGTTCTGGACATCCTCAAACAGGGAATAACTGCACTGCTGCTTTCACAAATCCCTTCAACTCGAGTGTCACGATCTGTCACAGAGGTGATGCTTTGCTGGTGACCCTGCAATAACTGAGCTCTGACTGAAAGAAGGGCAACCCTGAAAAGTACAGTCCTTACAGGAGAGCAGTAGCTCAGCAATAAATGTGTAAATGAAATATATGTCATTGTGTGCATATATAGCTCTATAAATGTACATATGATCAAAAAAGCAGTATTTTCACACATACTTTTTTTTTTTCCCTTATAAAATTACAAGTGAGTGCTATTCTTCAGGGTTTCCCTTACTCCGATTCCTGTTCTGAAGGCAAGTGCAGGGTACTGACCTATCAATCTGAAAAGATTCCTTCTTCCCAAACCCTTCAGAGTACATGCTCTATATACCAAAAATGACAAAGTCATCAGTAACTAATACCAGCATCTGTTAAATGAGACAGACTGTCAGAGCAAAATTAAAAATACTCAGAATAGTCCTTCACATTTTGTTGTCATAAAATTGTACCTGCAATTAAATTGTGGATTAAGATGCTAATGAGCTACCTGATTTGCATGTGCAATCAGATTAGCATGTAAATATCAGCTTCTTGCAGGCACTAACATATATATGACTACCTGAGTGTGCCTGCAAATCAAAATGCTGCAGTCAGGCCCACACTAACAGATGTAAAGGTGTGTTAATCACACTGCTGGAATGTTGGTATCCCTGAATTTGTGGCTTCCAGAACTGCTGGGTGCTCCTGGTTGGTGTGTGAGCAGCAGGTGCTTCTCTGCAGTGGCAGCACCCAGGGGAGTGACCTTAAGCACATCAGGATTTTAGGTTTTTTCGGACATTTCTCTCAAGGTGCTGGTTCTGTCCGTGGAATCCAGTCTGAGCATCTGCTTGATCCAGTGGATGTGGTGGAGAAGATTTTTTGCTGATTCTGGCCACCCACTCTCCCCAACCCCAGAGTGACTGTGGCTGTAAATCCACACCTGGATCCCCCGTGGCCACTGCCAGTGCAGTACTCCAGGGACACCAGCCAGGCCCTGCTTCCAGGAATGTGCAGGTCTATAAAGCAGCAGATGAGAGGATGCCTCTGAAAGATGCTGCTCTCTTACTCAGAGTGTACATCCCTTGGGTGCCCAGATAAATCACAGCTCACATCTCCTGCAGAGCACTGCAGTGGCACGGCACACACACAGCCTTGCCCTGGCTTTAGAGAACAATGTGGGCTGCTCTCACAGTTGAGGAACTCCAGACAAGCCAAATTCATTATTTTTGCTCAGCAGTCAAGCAGTTTTTTGCATTCTGCAGTCTCTAGCAGTGCCCAAAGCAGGCGGCACAAATTAACACACCACAAGACACTTGAGTGCAGCAGAGGCTGAATGTCACACTGATTCCTGAGCCTCTGCAGAGACTCCAGGTAGGGATGCACAGACTAAACCTTAGCTGCAGAACCTGAAATTATTAAGATCTCAGCTAGGTTCAGTCTTAAACATTCAAACCGAAGTGCTAAAGTTTGGCCAGAATGATCTTCAGCATCATCTCCTCGTATCCAGAACTTAATCACTGTTTAGGAGATGAACTGATTTGCTTTTGTTTCACAAGAATATTTGGGAATTGTTCAAAACCCAGTCAGCTCTGAAAGCTGATACATATTTAACACACTTAATAGGTCCTGAGGCTGAGCAAACTTCAGCCAAACAGCTTCTAAAATGAAGCTCAGCAGTTCTATAAATGAATCTGCTGGGAGAGAAGAGTTCAGAGAACCTTATAGGAACCAAATTTCACATTGTCTTAGCTGGCACTGTAACAGATTTCTCTGTAATATATTCAGCATTTCTTGTCATCTCTGTGTAAACTGCTCTGTCTGTTTCTCTAGTTGCAGACTTACTTTTTTTTTTTTTTAATTCACGACCCAGAGCACATGGCCTGAAATAGATTTTTCATTATTTCAGGAAAGAATTGTGTGGGTTTATTCTGAAATTTGCTTTGTGCATCATCTCTTTTTTTCTTTTTCCCCTCACTCAATCACACATCATTTTAAGCTGACTGTGAAAGGCCAACTATGACATTACCATTTAACATCCTGAGACCATCACCTGATGTGGCCTGTTTAAGAGCCTGCTCCACTTGTTCTCTTCTCTTGGACTCAAATTCCAAAGCTTCCTGCAATTTTCTCTTTGCCTTCTTCTCTTTCTTCAAGCGTTTTTGAATTGTGGCTGAAATATAAATACCGTGTAAGAATGGTTATCAGGGCACAATAATAGATGATGGAGACAGTAAAAAATTAGTTTATGTTCAATACTCAAAGGTGTCAAAACGCCTGTGACAATAAAGATACGCATGTGGCGGTGACCTCAAAGACAAACAATTCTGAGGATGCTGGTTCTTGGTGAAATTCTCTCTCAAGTCAGGAGCCACCAAAGTCTGTGAATGACTTCTGAAGTTTTTGGTGAGTTAATTGAGACTCAGGAAGGCCACACTGTGCTCTCCTAAGGAGCTAAATTTTATTTTACAGAAATACAGGGTACCACCACACTTAGGTGATGCAGCATTTCTGGACACCCAGTGCAATTTAACAGCTTCAGCAGGATGAACTGACCCTCCACAACTTGACTGAGAGGCGCCCTTTGGTGCCTCTAAGTGAGACCTGGCAATGCAGACAGTTCCACACACCCAATTTCCATTCAAAAAGTACAGGGAGATAGGACTAGGCACCTACACTTTTAGTCTTATCTAGTTTCATTTTACTGATTTCATGGATGTAATCTAGAAGTTGCTTTTGGCACATTAAATGCTGCTCCCTTTCTTCAGATGCAGATCTGAATTTTAAAAAGAATACTAATACTGCCTCCTTTGCAACAGCACAGCGAGAAATTCAGATTTACCAATTGCCTATTATTATCAAAAGCTTCTAGCCAGTCATGGTTTTGTCTCAAAGGGCCCCACTTGGGGTGTGCTACTGTACCTCAATCTCCTGATGCAAAAAAACCATGGGATTATTTGCTCCAGATCTTGCATTTGGGCAGACAATTTCTCACAGCTATATTTTGTTGTGCTGAAGCTCTCTACAAGACAGACTGAGCAGCACTGAAGCTGCAAAAATGTGGACTAGGGAAGTAGTGACAAAAATCACCTAAATACCCAAATGAGAGCTGCATCTTTCTCACAGAAAGTCTGATGACTCTCAATGCTTGGAGGATAACAGCAGAAACAGTAAGAAACTAAAGCTGTCAAATGAAGAAATCAGACTGGGAATACCTGGGCAGAGTAATGTTGATGCACCTGGAAGCCATGGAACTGCCCCAGCTTCCCTCCTTAGAACCTGCCAAAACTCTCTGGGGCCAGTTGCCCTACGGGTAATAATCCTTTAGCTGCTGTTCCTTCTGTTTACAGAAACGTGTGCTTTGCTCTGGTTTTATGAAATTTAAATCTTTCATTACCAGTGCAGGTCCACTGCTGCACTACACTGGAGTATGAATGTCAGTAAACTCTGAGCCCTCGACAGCTCCAGCTGGAAATGCCAAAGGGTTACACATTTCATAGAAACCTCAACTGCATTTTTCACTCACTCACCTCTGCTTTGCAGCTCAGCTGTGAGCTGCCTTTCCAAGCTCTCTCGTAGTTCTCGCTCTCTACAAAGCTCCATCTTTAACTCTTTCTTTTCCTGCTGTATCTGCTTTTCCTGGACCCTTGCATTGTCCACAGCCACTTTCAGCAGGCCCTAAAACACACATAAATGCAAGATCTGAAAATACCACTTTCCTTCAGCAGTGACTAAATCCATCCACTTGTTTCTTTCACACCCTCTAGGAAAACAGAAAGATTAGAAGCAGGAACCTACAGACCTGAAGCACAACTGGGCATTGAAAGTAGCTAATGTTGGAGTTACGTATGAGGAATTTGGTGGCACAGAATCATTCAGTACAACTTTGGCTAATTTCATTACACACACAGTGCCAAGTCTCTGCTCACCTCTGTAACTGCAGAGGGAAGCATTGCAGGAATAATGAGAACAGTTGATTTCAGTATGACCATTATTACCAATTATTAGTTATTATTATACCAAATATACAATGTATGAAACCTTTCCATGACTGGTAACACCAGGGAGAGAGGAAACATAAGCATGGCATTAAATAAAAGAGATGAGAAACTGCAAACACAAAATAGTTCCTAAAACTTTTTTAAGAGTGCAAAAAGAAACACGTTATCTACCATGACATAACCTGTCCCTGTAGAGAAGAATTTACCTGAATGTTGGTTAATAGTGTTTCTACTGATGAAAGACCATCAGCAAAAAGAAATGGCGCCGGAAATCCAGGAGGCAAGGCCTGTCCAGCCAGTTGGACTTTATCTAAGGTTGGTTTCATTATTGGAATGGCAATTTGGACCTCTTCTGTAAAGATAGGTTTAAAAGCGACATCAGAAAGCATTGGAAATATAGGTGACTGTAATCTCTAGAAACTAGCATTTTGTTTATCTGGAAGTCAAAATACGAGTGCGTTAGTAAAATCAACATTGTTTCAGTCTTTGGGCAGCTGGGACTGCTGCCAAGGCAAGTTGGGAAAATAGTACAGAGCAATAATCAATACACTGAGACTATAACACAGCCGTAATGGAGTACAGACTATTATATCTCAAATTCTACAGAATTATACCACAGAATTATAACAGTATTACGCAGTTCATTAAACCTGAATGACCTGTCTTCATTCTATCATGTTTGCCATTTTGTGATGTGCGTTTTTTTGTTGCTATAACCTTGGCAAAATTCTAATCAAGGAACGTATCACATCTCTTTACTCCTTTACTTTTCCCCTTCCTGTGCTCAGCAGTAAATAATCTCCACTGAGTCATCCATCCCCTCTGCCAGCACTGCACAGAACTGCAGCATCTCTTACAGAGACCAAACTGGGGCCTGGCAGTTTCCCCTTCACTCCTTCTTTCAAATGTGGTTATAGATCAAGCTTTGCACAGACGGCAGAAATGTGTATTCAGACAGAAACGGTGTTAGAAATGTTTTTTTTTCCAATAATCCCTTCAATTTGGTGAGGAATCAGTATTATCAGCAATGAACTCCCATTTTTAAACAGAATAATTAAAGGATCTTTCAGGACAGTAGATGTAGCTCCTTCTCTCAGATCCCTGTGACTACCTCCTCCCACATACTCATCTCAATTCCTGAAAACTAAGCAATTAAAATCTAGCTGTCTCTGAAGCCAAACTCTGTACAATTTTTTCACTCTGAAATGCTAAAAAAAAAAAAGACTTCTGTGCAATATTCCAGTCTAGATATATACATATACATATATCTCATGATCCTGCACTTGCAGAAATCATGGTGAGTGTCTGCCCAGCACCTGCCTTTCAGTGACACCTGTGATCCCTGCCTTGGCCGTAAGATCCTGACACCAGAGCTCACCCAGGGCAGCTGCACAGCCAGCCCCGAGAGTTTCATCTCTCAACTACCTTGGTCACACCAAAGCCCGAAATTACAATTGGACTACACCATATTCAAAAGATCTCTTTATCCCACTCCAGTTTTCAAGGAATAAACAACTTAAAAAGAATCTGACAACTAATTAACCCACGTATCTCCCCTGCAGCACTACTTCCTGGTGTAACTCACTCCAGGAGCCTCCATCGAGGTGCACTTTTTGCATCCCCCTGACATGAAACCAGGAGCATTAGCAGTGTTTGAGTATACTTTGAAATCTCTGATTTGGGAGTATTTTATCTTCGCTCTGTGAGTTCATTAAACGGAGTATCTTCCTAATTAATTTTCAGGACTAATAACAAAAGCCAGTAACCTCTACACATCCTCAGAGACAGCATCTTAGATGGAATTTAAGTGAACATTTAAAAAAAAAACCCAGCTCAGGTAACAAACTCAGACCACAAAGTTTGTGCTGATTTAGACACACAGTTTCTCATACTTAAATATATCAGTGGCAGAGTTTTTAAAATAAGATGATTAGCTGTTGCACATGATGCCGCACAGAAATAACAGCAAAACCATGGAGTCACAAAAGACTAAACAGAAGTGGCATTTGAAAAAGAAAGCAATACATGAAGTATGCATAACAAAACTGGAGCTGCTCTAACACCTCTAGAAATCTCTGCTATTTGGAGATGAAAGTAATAACATTAAATTGGCCGAAAGGAAAATTACTATTGACTGTGAAGACAGGTTGCATGGTCTATGGTTTGTAATGCTACTGTACAGCAGATTGAAGTTTCAAAATAGTATTACTCTTCTTTAAAGAGATAGACACAGCTAAATTAGGTGCTGCTTGCTGCAGTGAGGATCAAATGCAAAAAGAATCATATTTCATCAGACCTAGTCAACACCAGGAAAATAAATAGAAATATAAGAGGTATGCAGGCAATGATTCATTTTGATAATCTGGCCCAAGAGAGACACATAGAGACAGCACACAGATCTAAGCTTCTACCAAAAGACAAATAGGACACAGAGGGTGGGAACTGGGATGACAGTGTAGCAGAGGTCACATCGATTTTCAGCAGCAGTTTTCACACAGATGAGATAACCCTGGACTCTATTTGGCCCATTGTTCATATCCTACCTGTCCCAGAAGCAATAAATTTCCAAGTCCCAGAAAAAGGGCAGTAAAGAAGAAGGATTCTACTTATGACTTCTTATGATTAAGTTTTTGTGCTAACCAAACATGCTTTGCAGACCAAGGTCACATTGCATGTTAAAGTCTGTAATAGCTGAAACTAGAAGCAGCATATTATGTTTTAGCGTATATGGGTGGAAACTGTCAAACCATTCATCATTTTTTTTTTTTTCTGATTGAAATCACACTCTGCAAAGATGAATGATAAATACATTAGAAATCTATTTCAATCTTGTAATAGGTCTTCACATCTGAACGGTGTCTACATCTTGCCCATGCTCTGAATAAGTGCACAGTTAGGCAGAATTTATTAGCTAGACTCGAGGAACCGTAATTGGTAAAGCAATTAAAAATGGCATGTGCTGGAAGCATTTCTTGGGGACTGTATCAAACACATCTCTTTAATGGAAAAAAATAATGTTGATTTAAGGATTTTGATTTTAAACATCACTAAAAATATAAATGCTAAAAGCTGCACTCACATATACAATACAACAGAATAAGCAAGAAATAAAGCCAAGACAGCTACAGTCTGACCAAGGACACAAACAACCTTTCTGATTATTGAAGCAAAATGGGAACTACTTTTATCGAGCTTGTTTGTTAAACCTGCCATGCTTTATAAAAGCATTCAGAAATCCATTTAGAGTGCAGTCTTTTTATTTTAATTTCTAGCTGACATCCAGATGAATAGATGAAAGTAAGAATTATACTGCAGAGCAAAGAAATATACAGTAAACACTAACAGTGAATGGAGTATCATCCTGGGAAAGCACACAAAAATCTGCTAGGAGGTTTCTTGCTCTTAATTCAATATGCTTAAGTATTTCATCTTCTGTCTTCTGCCTAAATTGCAGGAACAGGGATTGGCAAATGAAGCATCAACCTCCAGACTGAACACAGCGCTGGGAACGTGGGGAACGTGAACTGCTCCCTGCACAGCCCAAACCAACAGGCACTTCTATTTGCCAGCTGGTTTATTTTCTTTCAGAAGGCATGTTTTTAAACCCATCAGTCACAGCCCTGATCCACTTGATATGCCACATCCCCCTCAAAACAAGGGAGAAATATTAAAGGTACAAATTGCACTGGTAAGACCACCAAGTTATTTCTTCTCATGCACTTAAAAACTTTATCTACCTGGAGCTGTATGAGCATTATTCACCTCCAACAGCTCAGAGACTATAAGTCATGCATTAAATAAGTATGTGGCATATGGAGGAGAAAGAAACAATTTATGCAGGATTTATAGTTATTAACCTGTTAGTTACTAACCAAGACATTGGATCTCAGAAACTCTTCAGGCAGGGATAAGAAGATGGTTTTGGACATACGTGGTAGCTGGGTCACTCCTTTTCCCTGAATGTGACATAAAATTCAGAACACCAAGGCCTGAAGTGATTTATTACAATTCTTTGAGTCTCATACCTGAGTGATGGGGATTACATTTAATGGCCCATAGTTACAGAACAGCCTGGATACTCTAAGGGACCTCACTGATTTTTAGTAAAATAAAGCAGAGGACCTGCAACATCAGCTGGGTTGTCTGTGTGACTCACCTCTCAAAGCAAAATATGTATTTGAAATACCATTATTTGCCCAAAGACCTGACACAATCATCCAAATTGATGTACCTTCACGGTGGCAAGAGCTCCCCTGACTTCCAGCTCTATATCTACTTCACAACAGGGATAGGTGGTATCCAAACATGAGTACTTTAACAGTTAGGGCTAAAATTCTAATTTTTGACTGCAAAATCAGTTTTCTGAGAGACTTCTTATTTTAAGTTTAAATCTTGGCAAGTTCTGTATTGCTTAACTAGAAGCCAGGTTGTTGGGTTTTGTGGTTTTTTTATTTGTTTGTTTTTGTTTTCTCCCTTTTTTAACAAAACATGTATGAAAACCTGCAATCTAAAGCATTGTTTATTTCGAGTATTTTGTATTTATAATTCCATCAGGACTAGGTTACCTGTCTTCCATGCCTTAATAGCTTCCAAAATCCTCCATAACCCTCTTTCTTTTTTTCTCTTTCACTGATTGCTGCTCTGCCAGGAGCTGAGACTCCTGTTCATCAGTGAGAAAAGAGATGCCTCCTGTAAACCAGGCTCCAGTCAGAAATTTAGTACTTTAACCTTGTGGTTCATGTGCCAAATTTAAAGTCACTGCTGTTTTTCTTAATTACAGCCTCTGAATGAACTGGGTCAATGAATGCAATAGAGGAGCAGCTGACTAATCCAGTGCAGTACCTTTAAATCAGATTTCATTTTGTTTTCCAGTGACTGATACAAGTGTTATTCACTTCTGAGCTTTGCCAGGGAAAGAATTCATCACTCTGAGAACAGTATCTAACAATTCAATATACACTTCCCACACATTTCCATGCTGCCTCAAAAGCTTCTAGAAACCACCAGAGAACATTACCATCACCTATGTTCCACTTATCTGTGTGCAAGCAGGTTCTCATCTGTGCACTCTGCAATCGCTCTATTTTGTCCTCAACAAGTGTTTAATAAAACTTTAACTGTTTTCAACACAGCAGGAATATGCAGTCCATAGAGCCATGGAATTGCCGAGGCTGGAAAAGAACTGTAAGATCACGATGGAGTCCAGCTGTTCCCCCAGCACTGTCAAGGCCACCACTGACCATGTCCCCTAGGGGCACGTGCACATGGCTTTTGAATCCCACCAGGGATGGGGTCTCCACCACTGCCCTGGCAGCTGTGTCAGGGCTGGACAACACTCTCATGAGGGAATTTTTCCCAGTATCCAACCTGAGTGTACCTGGCACAGCTCGAGGCTGTTCCTCTGTCCCTTGGGAGCAGAGCCCAACCCCTCTCCGCCTGCCCCCTCCTGTCAGGAGTTGTGCAGAGCCCCAAGTTCCCCCTGAGCCTCCTCTTCTCCAGGCTGAGCCCCTTTCCCAGCTGCCTCAGCCTCTCCCGGTGCTCCAGCCCCTTCCCTGGACACGCTCCAGCCCCTCAGTGTCCCTCTTGTCACGAGAGTTCCAGAGCTGCCCCCGGCGCTGGAGGTGCCCCAGCAGTGCCAGCACAGGGGACAGCACTGCCCTGATCCCCTGGACACCATTCCTGATTGCAGGAATGATGAGGGTGTGTCCTCACAAAGGACGTCACAGAGCGGCCACTTGGAGTTTGAATACGAGGAGATGGCAAAATGCAGAGAAATGACAATTTCACTACAAAAGGCTGAAATTAAAGTATACAGATTGCCTTTATCTGTGCACTCTTTATCAAGAAGTGCGTAATTATACAGCTTTGACATTTTCATCAGTGTACCCTCATTAATAACACAGAAAATTATATCTATTTATAACTTCAACATATTTACAATATACTCTGATAGTCACATAGCACTGGCAGTAAAAACACTTGAAAATGTTTTATTAATTCAAGCCTTAAAAACAAAGACCTGAGTTAGATAAGATACTTGGTTTGCAATAATAATAAAAAATGAAACTAAAAAGTGCAGCAATTCCCTGGCTCAACATCAGAACTAAAGTTTCATTGCACGTAACTTCACTCTAAAGATCAGTATGTACAGATTAAGAAAAACAAAAACAACTGATGTCACCTCGTTAAATTCTTTTCATTAAGAAGCCTAAGTACTCCCACTAAGGCTCCTAATACATATATAAATAGCCTTCAAAATGCTATTGTTTATATTCAGAATTACTCACAATTTGTTGTTTGTCCTTGTTATTATTATCCCTGCTTCCTCCTACAAGCTGCTGCTCAGGCAGGTTTTGGAAATCTGGATTCCAAAATATTTAAAGTTGCTCTGTGCTTTAAAAATGCTTCTGGAGAGAAGCTTAAAAACTATTGATCTACATTTTCCATTTGGCAATTTAAAGTAACTACTTTGTTCAGGCAGTAATAGTACCTTGTCACTCCTCACCACGTTGAGGAGGATTACTTCTACTGACAACACAGAGAAGGGAAAACTAAAATAGAAGTTTAGTAGCGAAATTACTGTAGCATGGAAGAAAGAGGGAAAATGAAAAAAAAAAAAAAAAATAAACAGAATCCTCCCCATGGTCATTATCAGGAGGTTATAAAATTTTTCCCAGCTATCGCTCCTGTTCACATTCACAAAGGGCTTTTTTCATGGCGATTTTTAAGCGTCACTGTAGTCTGGCTATTCCTCCACTCAGATTTTAACGTGTCAGATGAGGATGGGTAGGAGGAATTTGCCAAGAAGAGGAAAAAAAAAAAGATTCTTTAATTTTCTTCGCGGATTCAGCTTTTCCCTATTAATGTTGAGATTATTTCTTCAACTATTTTATTGCAAATATTTATGACTCCATATGGAACAACAGATGTTGAAGAGAAGGAATAGCAGAAAAGACTTCATTTTCAGCAATTACCCTGCTACTTGTTGTCATACTGTAGGTGTTTTTAGTGCATCTATTTTACATACCACTCTGTCCTTTCACACACTGCAAAAATGTCAGTTTGGATAATTAATGTAATAACTGTAGTCCAAATCATTTCCACAATGAAAAAAGCATAAATACGACAACAGGAGGAAGAAATCAAGAAGGCAGGGGGAAGAGAGGCATTGCTTTAGCAGTTCTTCTGGAATATCTGATCAAGAAGCAGTTTGCCAAGCTGCATTAGGACCTTAATACAAAATCTTTCCCTTTGGGACACATTCCAGTGATTGTCACCGAGAAGAGAAATCATACCAAGAAACAGGAGAACAGAGCCATGAAGGAACAGGATAATCCTGCAGGATCAAAGACAGTCAACACCACAGAGAAACTGCAGTTATGTATTGATTTATGCTAACATAGCAATTATGACACACAAGATACTTAACCTCTTAATATATTTTAAAATAGTATCAAACTAGTATCAATATTATTCCTGTTGAGTTCAATTTCTCCAAGTACACATATAGCCAGCAGTTAAGCTTTTCAAATATTTGAAACAGGAGGAATACTCCATTTCCTGGATATTCCTGGATAATTATTCTTGCTTTATTAAGGTTTATTTTACAGCTGTGTAAAATAGGTTATAAAGGACAATTCTGCTATTATGTCCTCCCCTGCTTAGGCTTAATAAATATTATATTCCACACCATCCATTAAAGCCAAGCAGTGGAGAAAATAGGAGTGGTAGTAATCTCCTCCACAGATGTAAAATACCTTTAATAAAATAAGGGTGTATAACAGTCAGGAACAAATTACTGAGGTCTGCTTTAATAAAATAGTACCCTTAAAGCAGTATTACTCTTAAGGTACTGACATTCCCACTGGTGATGCAGTGTATCCTTTCAAAGCAGTGCAGCTTGTTAAAATGGCAAGATATCTTTTTGCAATAGAGTGTTTGTGTCCAGGCAGATACAAGGTTTGTATAGAATGCATCCAGGGAGCCATAAAACTGGTGGGAAGCATATTTCTCCGTGGTATTTTAGTACTTTGAAAAATTCAATCACTGGGAAAAAAATGTTTTGCTGTAAACATCTGAAGAGCATTATAAAAGCAATGGCTTCCCACACCACCTGCTTAAATAATTTTAAGAGGGAGCAAGTATGTCTTTGCTTGTCTTCTAAAACTTGTAGAAAGCTTCTATTAATTTCCCTGGTGCTGTCAGGCCAGGGCACTTTTAATCACAAATAATTATGAGTGCAATTGGGGAATGTTCACCGGCAGGATTTTTTGCACTGCAGAAATAAGACAACTTTCAAAACTGATTGTTAGGAGAAATATGATTAACGGGAAAATATACCTAGAGAGATGAGCACCTGGAAGGTTTACTTCTGAGTGAATTACAAATTCCTCAGATGTCAATAAAGGACTCTGCTTATATATCCCAGTGTTTGAATTCAGTTCAGTTACACATTGATTTTATAAACCCTGATTAAGCATGAGGAATCTATCCCTTTTTAGTTCACCTGCTTTAATTCTGACTTTTCCCCACAAACCTTTAACCTTGCCCCAGCTCCTGATCCATCCCATGAAGCCCAGAGCACACCCCTAATCTCTGCTGTGAGCCCATCTCTGCTCCCCAATGCCACCAGTTAGGCACTGCCAGTATCTCCTCCAGGACTCCAGGTCACAGAGCCAAACCCTGACACAACCAACCCTCTCTTGGGCTAAGAAACAGCCAGAAATTGCCTCATCTCTGTGCTCCTCCCTTGATAAGCTAGGAGGGCAGGTAGAGCCCCTCTGGCAGAAATGCAGCCCGATGTGGGGATGTGACGCCGCAGTGACAGAGTGACCAGACTCATGGATATTCCGGCAGCAATCCGTGCGGAGCTGCCTGGCCGTGGCAAGTCCTCACCACCAAGTAATTACACGATGCTCTGGGGAAAGACAAGTTTTCCTAGCACACAGCCAATCTATCAACAGTAACACTTCTTCCTGACCCAAATGGCAGCTGTGATCAGGGTATAAATGGAAGCTAAGCACCAAATACTGCACGTCCACTACTCTGCAGCCTAGTAACTGGGAAGTCTGCAGCTGTCACTTGTCGTGAGTACTTTTAAGGGGTCAAACAGTGGGGAGGGGAAAGGAAGAGGACAACTTTCTTCAGAAGGCAGCAGCTATCTGACATTAACCTGCCATGTTCCTGCCCCAGAGGAGTCCAAGCTGCTGGGGAGGTGGATGCTGTGCTGCCAGGTACTCCAAGCCCCACAGCCTTACAGCCCCAGCACCCCTGCAGTGACTTTCTTCACAGTGACCCCCAGCACGTAACAGAGACACAACATCACTTGTAAAAAAAAGTGTGACCTATTTCAGCAATTATAGGGTCCGTTTCCCTCTAACTGGTCACCAGAAAAGTGCAGGATTACAACTCCCAGCACCTCTCAGCAGTTTTTCTCTACTCCTCTTTGCCCAAGCACCCTGTGCCATCAATGTAGAACAGCAAAATTCGTAAAGCCATGCTTTATCATGGAGTGCACACCGCAAAGTGCGGCACTAGAGCCCTGATGCTTGGGTTAATTGCAACGTTAAAAACAACGTCACACCTGCTGAAGGCAAGGCACAAAAGCTGGAGGACTGAGCAATGAGGATTTTTTTTCCCCCCTCGCAGTTGTGTGTAGGTACAATCCCGTTCTTTTGGTGGCTTGGCATTGCGATCCCATCACTAGAAAAACTTTAAGGAACCTCATGAATGTTTTGCTCGCAAATCACTCTAATTTATATTAGCAGACTAACAAACAAAAAATGCCAGTGGTGTCATCACTACTAAATAAAACCTACTAAACTGATTTTTGGATAAATCCCTTGGAGCTACATACTTCTCAACTAAAACAAGATACCAAGCAAAACAAATTACACAGGAACCCAGACCTCTGGTGAAGTCACAGATTTCAAACCAGCTTTGGATTTGGTTGATGGCTGAAAAATCCAATTTTATGGAGTTGACACTTTCTGTGGCTTCTGGATTTGGCAGCTGATGCCTGGGGAGATTGTGAAGAGCCACAGAGAGCCAGAGCTTTGCCACTGGCTCCCAAGGAAAAGTGGAAGGGAGGATAACAGCACCTTCTTAAGCACCCTCCCACTGCAAATACAGAAGGTGAAAATCCAGCTGTGACCAAAATCAAAAATAGCTTGAACAGAGTTAAAAGACATGGGTAACTAAGAAGTGTCAAACAATTGTCCACGTTTTTTATCCAAAGGACAGGAATGATGCTCTGCACTCCATCAGTCCTTCCAGGGGGATTCCCAGCAGGCCAGCCACGAGATTGAACATACTGTTCTAAGCCACATTACAAACTCTGTAAGCATAAAACCCTTTACAAATGTTTAGGTTTTGATTACTGCTCCTGTGACGTACGGCTTTTAGCAAGCCAAGCATTTTCCTTTCCCAACTGCCTCACTCTCTTTGCAGGGCACATTATATTTTCACTTTGGCTTATTCTACCTCCTCGCTTTGAAACCCTGCATTACTTGAGAGAGTGGCTGACATCCCCATTCACGATAGTGCACAAAATGAAGCTTAATGAATCCCCAAAGCAATGTACTTCACGTGTTAGAATCAATGTACATTGCCTGCTACAGTACCTCCCTGTGAAATGGTGGCATTTGCTCAGAAATTTCTATCTCAACAGGGTCTTTTTTCTTTTTGTAGCGTTTAACTGCCTTTTGTCTGCTCTTGTCTCCCTCCAGTGTTGCTCAGATGGCAATCTTTTATTCCTTGTGCAAACTCATTTGGAAAATGCTGGATGGGCTACAGCTGTGTACCGCTATGTAAGGTCTAATCCATGTCAAGCAGTGCTTTATACACACTGAATAAACACAATGAAGCAATGTTTTAATTGATTATTAAAAAGGCAGGGTTCTGGGCTGAAAGCAGTATTTAAAATCAGATTTAATCAGCTAGTTTTGTACAATTCTGAAAGGTAGTGATGCTGTACACGCTGCCACTGGAGCCCTGGGGATCTCACAGAGGTGACTGTGATCCCAGGGGAAGAGGCTGGGGATGAAGCTATTTCTGAGTGGTTTGTGCAAATTTCCAAGGCTCTGGCCGATGAAAAACAAGCAGCGGAACAAAATATCAATGAACACAAACCTTACCTGGGAGGTGCTTTCCTACATAGCTTCCAGGAAAATAAAATCTGCATTTTTCAAGAGACAATCCAGGTGCTGGGGAACCTCTACAGCTCAGTCTCAAACAGCAAAATCTGCTCTAGCTTTTATGATGCAGAGACTTTGGATTTACACTCTCTAGTATTAAAACTGACTTCAAATCAACCTGCACTGCATCTGACAAAGGCATCCAAGTTGGAATTCAGTCTAGAGCCATAAAAAGTCTCTCTATGTGATTTGTTAAAATAAACGATTATTAGACAGTGCAAATAAATTCTTTTTGCACTCAGAAACAGTAGTAACAGTAATGATGAAAGATGAACGACTGGTAATCAAAATACTCATGCATCCACAAAAGGTGTGTCTAACCCTCCACAGGACACTACACCTGGGGAACCACCTGGGATTTTCTGAAGGACTGTTTGAAAGTTTGGCAATGATTAGTCTGAAATGAAGTCCAAAATCTCAATTCTTCTTGTTTGTTCCAATAAACATTCTCCTCTGACTGTACTTCTCTGTGGTACACCATGGAATCTAAGTGAAAAAGGCATTGTAAAGCAACTAAGTCTTTCTTTCCTTTTTCCTCCTAACAAAATTACCACTGATGCCCTGAAATTTAGCTAGGAAAAATTTGTAATGTCTATTAGGTGGCAATATGAAAAATCTTCATTAGCTTGAAGTACATGAATTATCAATCAAATGAGAAATAAGCAGAAAGCAGCTGAAAATGGCAAACTGCTGTCATTACGAATGATGTCTTGTGCATGACCGTGTCTCAAGAATTGTTACAGGATACTATGCAAAACCCCCAACATCTATATCCATAGTCCAAAATAATATGGTCCATTACAATGATGTATTTTGGAGCAGAGATACCATTTTTTATGTTTCACATTGTTTCTGTTCTAGACAATGAATATATATTTTGTTTTATTTTTTAAAAAGGATGAATTTGCCTTAGAGAACTGACAGCTTATATGAATATTTTATCTTTGTTTGCAAGTAACAGGAAAAGGAACATGGCATAAAACTCAAGCCCCAAGTTCCTCAGAATGCCTACTGAGAATAAATTTTATGTTTATTTGTATTTCATTTTCCTTGAACAACTGCCTTTCCCTTGGGTATTTATTAAAAGCATAAAAAGAATGACCCAAATTCACTTCTCAATAACATTCATTCAGCATTGTTGGAGCTTGCAAAATTGCACTAGACCAGCCAAGGGGAAAATTTCACTCACTGTTTTGTAAATATATAATTTTTTGGGGGGGGGGAGGGGGGTTTGATGTATTGTTTAATCTTTAAATTCTCTGCCTGCCCCTGCTTATCAAAGGAGAAAAAGCAGCTGTTTGGTTGTAAATCCGTGACCTCACACAGGAATAATGTGATGTTATGTGCTGGGCTGTGGGTTACTCGGGGCAGTCCCACACCAGACAATTCCCACTTATGTGCTGAGCATTACAGCACGGTTCTCACTGACTCCACTCCACAAAGCAATAGTTACACTTCTTTCTGTTCGATTTGCTTGAAGATTCCCATAAATAACCTCATCTGACCTGCACTGTTAAACCCCTCAGATTGTAGCAGCATTAGGACGGGAATGGTATCAAGTGAATTTGGCCACTGGGAGGGTCCGTTCTCAGGGCAAGGCTGGAATAGCATTTTTAATAGCGCATGGCAGACACATCCACTTCTGTAGGAGGTGAATCAGGAAAATCCACAAAAAAACCCAAACAGAACAGAAGGTGCTGGCTGGGCTGTGTCCAAAACAGAGCAGGTCCATGATGCAGCTGAAGTGTCCCCATGTGTCCCTTCCACCTCCTACCCAGGCTGGGCTGCCCCAGGTAGCTCTTCACCTGTGCTGCTGTAGGCATCTTAACGCTGACCTGATCCCATAAACCCCAATCCCCATGATACAAGACCACTTCTCCCACCATCAGCATGAGCTCTGTATGGCTTCATCTCGTCTCTTTTAACCAGAGCTTCCAGCAAAGGTCATTAAGACACAGAAACTGCGACTCCTGAACAGCACGCTGGCCAAGAGCAGGGGTAGGTGCTTCTCGTCCACTGCTACCCACGAAATTACAGTTTATAGCTCTGTGAGTAGAAAAATGATGCCTTTAAGATCTAAGCCAATGTTTTCAGGAGTCTTGTGGATTGTCTTTACTGCCAGCACAAGAACACCTCCAAATCTAGCAGCAAGTAATGTGACCATTGCCCTTGGCAGCACCATTAAACTGGGCAGTGAACTACTTCAAATAGCTGCAAGTGTTAAACATTAGTTCTGCCTTAAGTAGGTTGATTTTAACAGTCAAATGTGCACTGCAGTCAATGTGAACATTAAAAGCACCTTTCAAACTTAATTTTACAGAAATGTTAACGACCAGAACAAACTGTTGAAGGCAAAGAAGAAAAGTAATGATTCCAACAGATGAAAGGAAACTGTAAATTAACACTCTTGTTTTAAAAGGGGGCTCAGTAACTTATCTGCTTTAAGGAAATACCATTAACTGGAGGTACCATGGATATTTTACTTAATATGTTTATGGTTTGGGGTTTCTTTTCTCTTCTGACCTTTAAAAATGAGGTCTGGGGCGAAAGGAGAGCCGTAAATCATTAATTGAAATACAACAAGTTCCAGAAACTGCTTCATCAAAATCACAGCCAGGGAATCGGTTCCTAAATATCAACATTATGTGCCATGTACACACACATCAAAGCCATCAACAGCAACAACCTTTACGGCCACAGAGGCCTCTAAATTCTGAAGAAAGCAGAAAGACAGAACCAGAATGACTCAGAAATATTCCTAACATACCACCAGTGCCTACAAACATAAAGAAACCCTAGGGACAGCTAAACTAATCCTATTATTACATTAAAAAATACCCAGGGAGAAGTTTGTCATAGTTTAGAAAATGTTAAGCTGCTTGTTATAAATACAAAACACACCAGTTCTTGTGCATGAGCTGTTATTCAACGCAATTTCGAAAACTGTTTAAAAACAGTCACTGGCCTGTAAGCAAGATTTTCTTACCATATGTGTTGCAATATGGAAGCAGACTGTGGACATTTCCAAAGGAATTTCATGTATATATATATTTAAAAAATGCTTACAGTAAAATTTAGGTGATCATTACGGTTTTTTGTGGACATGCATTTTCTACACAATAAAAAAGTACTGATTTAAATATGGGGTTTGAAAAGAATTTACTCTGCATGATCAACACAGGTATATATGCTTTTTATTCTGAAATCATCTGCAGAGCTCAAATGATGAAATGGTTAATTATCCTCATGACTTACACATGTCCACTTTGAAAATACAGCAGCCAAGTTTAGGATTTCTTCAGCAAAGCTGCATTGCTGATGAAAATGGCTTTAATCTGGGATTTTAATTAATATTTTTCCATGAAGAACACTTTAGCCAAGATACTATATTGTACTGCACATGCATCAATCTGCAAGTGTTTATGCAGATTTCTAGGGATGCTAAATGCTAAATACACACACATCCATACAGGACATACATGACCTAAGAGGTTAGGAAAGAACTGCACACAGAATTTAGCAATCCTGAAGTAAATTGAGAACCAGAAGGTCAGGAAAAACTGATGATGTCTCAGCAAACACTGGCTTTGACAGGAAAGCCAATTTAAGTAGTTCCCACGCCCCACAGCACAGCTCAGCAGCCCCTTCTGTGAAAATCTTTTTGGATGCCTATTTTTAAACTGCATCATATAAAGAGTCTCTTCACTAACACCTCTGGATGATGCAGGATTATTATTTTGGGGAGACATTTTCTTGCTGATGGTATTTTGATGTGGGAATAGGCGCAATCTGGTTCATTCTTACATGTTATTTAAATCGTGGCAGTTAATGTCATGTCAGATAAAAACAGCAGTGAGAGTTGTTTTAAGGCCCTTTATTTTTTGAGCAAGCAAAACACATTATTTTGTCTGATTCAAAGAAGAAATTGAGGAATGTGTGGAAAAGTACCCATGACTTTCTGGCATGAAAGAAGTCTACTCCACAAGTTAGGTCTCCCTCCCTTTAACAGTCTCATTTGAGGTTATTAAAGGGGGTAATTGAAGACAATTGAAGCAGCCGAAAACAATCCTTCCAGAGAGAACTGCAAGCTGGAAAACTTTTAACCTGTGTTATCACACCCACACACACTGTCAGATCCACTACCCAACCCAAGCTCAGCCTGCCACTCCTGCATCCATCACCCTGCGCTGGATTGATCATGATTTGGTATTGAGATGTGATAAATACCACCACGCTCAAGCCTTCACACAGCAACTCCTGAAATGCACGGTGACAGTGCTGTTGCTATAAACATATCTGCACCAATTACTGGGGTGAGAAGAATTTGTGAGCCAGCAGTCTAAAATTGTAAGTTTTAGCTGCACACAGCAAGGTATACACTTATTTAAAAATAAATGTGAAATTCAGTCTTCCACAAAAGCAGCAGTGTCATGAGAAAACTCGGGCTTTAAGTTTTGTAAACGCTGCGTTTTCAATATTAGAATGTCAGTCTTCATTCACTCTCTGACAAGGTTGTCAATCAAACAACAATCTAGTTTTGTAAGACTTTAACCAAAGATCAAAGCAATGATACTGCTGAGTTCACATTACCTTCCCAGAGATAACCACTTGAGCACTTTCACAGCACTGCATCGATATTAACTTTGCACTGTTCCTTCCAAGCAAATAAAACAGGACAAACTTTGACAGCCCTGCTGGTTTCTTCTCTCAGCCCTGATCCAAGCTGAATCCCAGTGCCATTCCCTCTATCCCTTATAACTCCTCTTGGATATTGAAGGTGAGGACTGCAGGACTTGCGTTCAGTTACCCTTTCATCAATTAAAAGAAAATGAAATGTGCTTTCTGTCCCCTTTGAGGAACACATCAAATGTCTTTTCCTCAATAACAATAGTTGGGCAATAAAAAGATGAGTGAGCAAAATGTGGTATATCATCGTTTTGCCTTTGACTCCAGCCCAATGGCAAATGAAAGGCATCCAAAATCAATTTCCAAAAGCTAATAAATTCAGTATGTGAAAGCAGTGAAAATATAACTTTTGCAGCCTCATCATCAAGCTGATTTGTAAGCAAAGCTGGGCCCAATTCCTGCACCCTATAGCACCCATATTTTCAGTTTCATGCAGGTAATATACCATTTCTACCGAGTTTCTATTCCGAGGCTAAACAGAGAGATATATACATCTGTATCTTCTTTCCATAAACACATGTCCTGGTAATATGATAATAAAAATCTGAATGTGCTGTGCCCAGGAAATCATGTCGATCCCTATCAGTTACTTGCTCCAGGAACGGTGAAGGGAAGGTGAAGGCAAATGCTGCTCCAAGGGCAGAATCTGGGCACAGCTGCTTCCCAGAGCTCCACAGAAATTCCAGGACAGGCGTCTTTATGGCAGCATGGGCAGGGGCTGTGGGGGGGTTTAATTTGCTTGTTAACTACATCACTTGCCAGACCACGCCCAGCTAAAGGCGAGACTGCATGGGGAATATTATGTGACCACAATCACAATTTAAAATACTCTCTGAGCAGTGCTGAATACCTGCAGGGCATGGCTTTGGATCTTACACTGCTGAGGGCTGACACTTACCCCAAGCAGTTCTTCTATGTGACAGACTATGGATTTTTTAAAATCGAAACCAAATGCAGACAGCAATATTACACAGGGTCAATTACACTCACCTAACACACTGAAAAGTCATTAAGTGTTAAAATTTTCTTGGTGTGGTACTTACTTAAATAGAATAAATAAAATAGGAAAACAAACAAACAAACAAAAAACCCACCCCCCCCAGGAAAAAAAAAACAAACAACCCCACACACACACAAAAAAACCACCAAACCCCAAAACAAAACAAACAAAAAAACCCAAGCCACAAACAAAACAACAATAACCAAAAAAAAAAAAAACCACCTCAAACCAAAACAAACCAAAACAAAACCAAAAAAACACCAAAAACACGACCCAAAACCAAAACCAAACACACACACACACACACGCGCACAAAAAAACCAAAGGGAAAAAACCCCAAAACAAACAAACAAACAAACAAAACAAAAACAAAACAAAACAAAACAAAACAAAACAAAACCACCAAAACAAACACACACACACACACAAAAAAACAACACACAAAGAGAAAAAAAAACTGAAGGGAAACAAGAAGGCAGGCAAGCTGGGTGCTGGAGAGAGCTTGAATTGGCAGTGGAAAATGCGGCTGGGGAGTGTAGCTGAAGAATGATGGTGTATGTGGACTGAGGACATGTGTGAGGTTTGGAAAACAGCAGGTGGAGGAAACTGTGGTACAGAATTATATTTGAAGGGGAGAAGTTAGAACTAGGTGAGAACAGCAAGGAATCACACTCAGAGTGTAAAATACTGCTTTGTCACTTAGTTCATACTGTGAACATGTCCAGGTTTTTTCTTCCAAGTCAACAGCAATGGGAAATGCTGTTCTTACTCTATTTGTCACCAGGACACCATTCTCCTCAGATGCTGGCAGCTTTTGGGAGCCTAGACTGTTATTACAGGACCTGGGAAAACTATTTCCTCAAACTGCAAGAAACACACTGCTGAGGGTTTTTTTTGTTCGTTTGTTTGTGGGTTGGTTTTTTGTTTTTGTTTTTTTTTGTGGGTTTTTTTTTTTTTTGTGTGGGTTTTTTTTTTGTGTGTGGGGTTTTTTTTAATTTTTGTTTGTTTGTTTGTTTTGTTGTGGTTTTTTTGTTTGTTTGTTTGTTTTTTTTTGTTAGAAATATCAAATCATGTTTCCTCTTTCTTTATTCCAGGATTTTAGTGAGCAGTTGGAAATGAGTGACTATGAAATCCAACTCAAATCAAGGTAACTGTAAAATCTTCTTTCTTTCATATTTATCCACTTTATCTGTTCACCTCTAATGCTTATAAGCAAGAAATGATGATTTTTTTAGTCTCAAACACTATTTCTCCAGCTGAAGAGTCTGAGCCATGCCTGCCCTCCACACTTCCCGCTTTCTAAAACACAACTATTTAAAAGCAGAAAGTCTGGGAGATTATGTTGCTGATATTTCTGTGGTAGCGAATAAGCACAAGAATATCTTTCCAATCTCCTGCAGGCAGAGCAGGTCAGGAAGTGTGAATGCAGATGTGAAGCCAGCTTTGAAGAGAGTATGTAAGGGGTCACCTGGATGTTGTGGCACTGCTGTTGTGCCCTTGACTGCCCTGCTTTACCCCTGGGGCTGAGCTCCCCAGGGCAGGCAGAATGGCAGCAGAGCGCTGGTACAGGCATGAGGCACACGAGCACATACATTTGATGTTGGATGTGAAACACAAATGAAGCTGTGAACACCACCCATCACCCTGCAGCGAGCGCTCTGCCAGTAGCCAGTCCTATCCACCTCCCCTCTGCCAGCTCTGTGACCTCACAGGCCAGGACACAGGGTCCTGGTGTGCTGGGGTGACCCCTGCCCTGACTGACACACTTCACGTGCAGAGCACATCTCTCTACACAGCCCATGGATCACAAAGCTGGGACTTGGTGCATCATGAACCACAGCACCACTGCAAAGCCCCCTCTAAGATGTGAATGTGGTTGAAGTGCTCCGCACTCGAAATACCTGTTCACAAACGATCTTTAAACTGCTGCTGAGCACCCTGATCTGAACCAACTGCAGGGAGAGATATTACAATATCAATTACATTTCATGTGCTTACGTGTCATCAACAATTAAGGTTTCCTTGGGGTGTCGTACTTACTTAAAAAGAATAATCAAATGAGAAAAACCCCAAATCAAAACACCAAAGCCGAACAGATTTTTGTATAGCACCAGTTTCAAACAGGACCTATGAGATGCTACCCCTTCCCAGTTTCCACTCAACATGGTGAGATTTCACACAGCTTCAAGCATGAATCGAAGTTTAAAAAGCTAAACTTTTCTGCATATCCTTTCATATTTGATAATGCCACCCAGAAAAAGTTTCTCCTAAATTCGGACAGTTTCTTCTGTAAAGACAAAAGGCACATTTCTAAAAGCATCTAAAAATCAGAATATTCTTAAATATAAAAAATGCCTAACTATATCCATAACTAAGTCTTCATTTAGTTAAAAAGTTTTGATATTATCTCTTATTATTTATTCTTCAAAGCAGAATAGTAATTAGAAAAGTTCTGCAAATTTGCACTAATAAGCAGAAAAATCTACTATGAAGTAATGAATTTTATTAATCGCTATGCAAGCAAGTAAAAAATGTTTAAAAATTAAGTACACCTAGATATTTTTTTATGATTTTTACAGGAGTTTATGTTAAGTTACTTATAGGTTATTTCAGAGAATCAGACTGGTTTGGACTGGAAGGGACCTTAGAGAATATCTTCTTCCAACACTCTGCTATTGGGAGGGACACCTTGCACTACACCAGGCTGCTCATTTCTAAATCTTTGTAACAGCTTGGCCTGGGAAGTGTAATTTTGCCACAAATTTCAACTGTTATCAAGGAATTTATATTCCCTGAACACTGAAAACGAGAGGACACTTAAATATGCAGCAAAATCACATTGCGGAATTTAAGCAGAAGCGTGTTGGGAATGAGTGTGAAAGGAAACCCCAAATCCCTTTTTTGTTTCCATCTTTCTTCCCTTACTGACATCCAGCAGCTTTCCTTGCTGTGCTCAGGACACCCCTCTAAATCCAGAGGAAAAAAGGACTCCCATAAAAATGCCTTATGTCAGGATGCGTTAGCACCATTACGTGAAATAATTGTTCCTTGGGAGATTCTAGACAGTCAATTAACCCCCAATTCACGACTCAAGTGGCAGAGCAGACACTCCATGAATAAAGGGTAGGGGTTCAATTCTCAATTAGGACGAGATTTTTTCCTTAATAGTTTAATCTTGTGGTCAATTAAATCCCCAAGCGTTGTATTAATTATTATATGAATTCTTGGCAACTTCTAATTTAAAGGTTAGTTATGGTGTACCACAAGTGGATCAGTCCAGCGCTTAATTTTTTCAAAAAAATTCTACCTCAAAGGCAAAAATCCCCTCTTCTGAAAAAAGACAGGGAAATGTTTTTACATCATGCTTTCCTAACCTGGGATATTTTTAATATCTCCTAGATTTTACACCAGAGGTAAGACTGCATTATGTCAAAGATCACTAGAACCCACATATTCCTATCACCAGCTATAATAAACAGGCCTTCCAAGCAGACTTTTAAGCATTAATCTAATCTCCAATTGCTGAGCTTTATTCCTATATTGTTGGGCACAGCAGCTTGGAATAGTAGCTTACTTTTCCATCTGTTAGACATATAGAGACTATCTGTTTGTGAAGTACTTTCTTGGTGCTCTTTTTGTTAGAATAAAGTCCTGGATTTCCTCAGGGAAGCAAGGGACATATGCTGGTGCTCTATGGTTTCTGAGTTACTGCAGAGATGAATTCCTCTTGGCCAGCTTTCTGTTGAATAGGTGCTGGAATCATATAAAACAGCAACTTGTGAAAAAACCCCACAGTAAAATGGTGAGTTTGCCGGCCAAATCAGTGATCTTTTTTCAACTAATTATTTTTCTTGCTCAAAATGAAGACAGTTTGTCTTTGAAAAGACTGTCTATCATTAAAAAAGAAAAATATGGAAAGTTTTTGAAACAACTATAACAGATGTCATTGCAGTTGAAAGTACAATTAGAAAGCAGAACGCCGCAGAAATAGAACTTCAAACAACAGTGGAAAGAGTTCTTTGTGCACATCAATAATTTAGAATGATTTAAGAACTGTTTTATAGATGCAAGTGGAGCTTTTTCTGTCTATGTATAAATCGAATGTGGTCTTTATAGGCAAACAAAAAGGCGATACAATCCTTTTAAATTATTTTTAGGATAATTGTTTCCACAGCAAACATCATTATTTATCAGTTTTGAAAAGAAGCCAACTGCCAACATTTGAAATGCACAAACCTTGGCACACAACACAGAAAATGGTAATATCCTCCCTTTTCAAAACCAGTTTTGCATTTATTTTACACATTTGTCAAGTTCTTATCTCAAAGCCCATGCAGTTTACCTATTTCTATCAGAAATCATTACATTTATTTTTAATCACCTTCCCATAGCTAATTTGGTAACTCAGGAAGGGAAACTGTTACTGCTACCAGATGCTGTTACCTTCCTGCTCACTCACATATTCCTATAAATTGATTCAACAGCCTGGAAAACAAGGTTTAATATGTATTATTATGCCTTCTGGATTTCTTCTGTTATGATCTCTTTTTTTTAAATAAATAGTCTCATCTTAGTGATGCAAACATTTGAAAGCTACACTACAGATGCTTCCCATAGTAATTCCTTCAGGAGAGTACTGCAGGATGCTGCTGGTCCTTTGCCAGCAAGAATTTCTCTCTAGTTTTATTTCTATGTGTAGACTTCAAGAAAAAAAAGAAAATCACGCAGTTTCACGTATAGAGAGCTGAGATTTTCCTTTTCAGATGAGGAGGACTATTAGGGAATAAACGTAGGTCCTTGAAACTCAAGTTTTCTACAGAGGAAGTGGGAACGGATGTTCTTGTAGGTCACAGAAGAGAAACCAGTTCCCCAGTAAGTTCCACACTGGAATATCAGAACACACTTTCACTGGAGTCACCCAGGAAGGCCCCAGCCCAGCTACTCTGCTGCTCAAAACAGCAAAAATTACAATGAAAGGATTGAGCAAAAAGAACAAACTAGAAACTTTGATACTTCAGTTCTGTTATTACAATTTATTAGCCCCCGTAATCTGTGTAGGTTGGCCCTTACTGGTGTAAAAACCTCACATTGATTCTGTCAATTTAACAACAACTCTTCCAGAAAGATAATCATACTTTGCAGATACTTGGGACCATTTACTCTGAGTATTTTATGTGACTGATGACACATGAGCTGCTAGTTGTGTAAAATTAAAGCTCCAGCCTGCTTCATACAATATTTAATATGGCACATATAGGAAGTAATGTTTACAAAACACTCATCTTAAAACAGGCTGCTCTAAAGTTATCTTGTGTATTATAGAGAACTCTTATTGTGAATCAGACTCTAATCTAGAAATACTTGACCCATTTTCTGCTGAGTTTTTCACAGCTGTGTATGGAGAGAAATTAACAATGACCATTCTTGAAACAACAGAACTGTCTCTCAGGAACTTACTAATTAGTTTTTGAATATTGGTGGATTTCTTTTTTATTTTTTTAAATATCAAAACTTTATACAAAGAACTTATGTCATGATATAATCCTTATTATTGTTACTATGACTGCTGGTGATTTTACAGAAATATTATGCTTTCCTTGTAATATATGAGTTAAAATAAAAATCAGTCTGTATAAATACAAATGGTATATAAATACACTTAAGTATAAATATAGATCTATGGTTTTACAGAGCAATTACAACTCTGCCTAAATCCCTCCTGCCTCCGGTGCCAAAGGCAATACGACAACAATGACAATAATGTCAAAAGTCAAACAGCAGCTCTGGTGACTCCTTCTTTAATATGTGAATCTCTCCACACATTTGCCTGGAGGGCACCATCATTACAGTCAATTTCTAGATTTTCAAACTAACAAAAAACAGGATAACAGTAACAAACACAGACCAGTGTCCCAATAGACAGCACCTAAAAAGTCCCCAGAGGTAACAGATGTATAAATAACACATTATTTTCTGAATAATGCTTTTTTTTTGCCTCTGTGAGTAGGCACATACAACTCCCATTCTCTGCTCCAGCTCAGCCATCTCCTGGAGATGCTCCATCATCCAACATATTCCACATCAAAAAGGCATCTTCCACCACACCACAAGAGGCTCTCCACTGAACTGTCAGTAAAATTTGTACAGCTCTGGATCCCCTTGCTGACAACACACACCCGAAAAAGCCACGGGATATGTCAGCAAATTCACACAAGCCAGGTCTAACTATCAAAATATCACAGAGCACCCCAGTGATGGGTAAAACAGACAGATTCAAAACTGCACCATATTTTATAGATTATAACATCTCAGAATACACCTAGAAGCAGAATTTTATTTATTAAACTGCTTGTTATAGCCTGTCACATTCTGTCAACTAGAAGAAAAATCTGCTTTGGAAACGACTTTCACATTGACTACAAAATAAAAGAAGAAAATAAATCAGTTGGGATTTTGACACCAACATGGAAAGGCCAAGCATGACCAAAGAAGTGTGCTGGGGAATTTTGTACTGGAGTAATCCCTCTTACTAGTTTGTACTCATTCACCTCCAATTTCAAAGTTCATGGCTGTATCTCCTTCTACCTTTTTATCAATCCTGCTACAAAAAGGAAATTCACAGCTGGGATTCTTCAGCAGGGACCCACAAGGATCATGAAGTCCAACTCTTCAGTGAATGGCCTACGCAAGGATAAAATCCTCTTCAAAACCTTGGCACCAGTCTGTAACAAACTGTGCTAATCGGTTGAAATTATATTGATTGATTACAACTGTGTGCTCCTGCTCTTTTCGGCATGATGATGAATTTCCAAAGGACAGCTGATAACATGAAGAACCTATTGAGTGACCTGTCCATCCCCAGAAACTACTATGGCTGTAACACACAAATCCCACACACAGTCCAAAGTGTTGGAATGGTGCCTTCTGCCCTAACAATCAAACATGAAATCTGATTTCCTGCAATCTGCAGACCCAGTGGCTTCTGAGATGAGCCATTATCATAGGCCATTATCAGCTCTGCTAACAAAAATTCATGTTACTTTATCAAAGGAATTCAACACTATGTCTGAGATACAGTGAAGAATACATTTATTCTGGTTTCACAACTACATATCAAGAATAATTTTTTTCTACTTGCACTCTGAGGTTAGTTCACTATCTTACACACAGAATCCTTGAATGGTTAGGTTAGAAGTTCACTAAGGATTTATAACTTGTTATTATCAGGAATATTGTAATGCACTAAACATTCTAAAACACTTTGGAGATGAACCTTAATTCACAGTCTTGTCTCACCCTTGCTGCCCCCAGAAGCCTCTGGGCAGCAAGTCCTCCACAAAAGGGAAGACAGAGCTCTTAACTTCCATCTTAATGTGACTGTTACACAGGAGACAGACACACTGCACAGAGCCATCTTAGATATTCAAGATCAAATCAGAAAAAAAGTACCTGAGTACACAAAAAATGCTACACAAAATACCATCCACCAGTGCTGGATTTGCTCTTCTGAGAGCAGGTGCACACACTGCTGTCACAATCATGAGCTCTGTATTTCACTGATCTGGAACATCCAGCTGCAGGCAACAGGACAAACTCTTGGCTCACTGGTAGGGACCCTCAGGAAAGAATTGTGTTTTATGAAGTGCAGCTTCTGTGAATTTCTTGTCTTCCTCAGCCACAAATACCATAAAACTTACAAAGTCACCAATTAGGAAGTCTTACAACTAATTTGAATTTTTATCTGCTATTTTTATCCCCTTTGTCCTCTGTGTGTGCACAGCTGCACACTTGGGCACAAAAATGCAGGAGCACACACGTCTGGTGCTCAGGCAGGGGAGGCTGAGCCCCTGTTGGCGCATTCCCCAGGGTCCCAAGGATTTCTGTAACATGACAAAAAACATTCAGCAACCTCTCAGGACAGAGATTGTCCACATCTTACTGCCCATAACGAGGACTAAATGCAAACTTATTAAATAGCTTACAGACATTAAGAATGTCACCAACTCCAAGTCGCAGGTTAATGACTTTGCACCAGGGTAACACCAAGCAGAGAATCCAGCGAGTCAGTTGTAAGAACAGTGCTAAGGAAAAGATTCCTGGGGCCTAATCCAAAAGCTTTCTTAGATCACTGGATGCCAATCAATCATTTTTCTCCTCTTCTTGTACTTTTCAAATTCAATATAACTCAGATGAACCTACATAAAACAATCCCCAGTTGGGAAGAAAACTGGGAATGTCCCTGAAGAGACAACTGACCGAAGAGTAGCTACCTGATTTCTCTCTTTTTTGCCCGTTTTATTGAACAGACATGAATATCTTACTAAAAAATTGTTTCAAAGCCTTTCCAGTAAAGAAAATTCCATTATTTCACCGTGTTTATACAGACTCATAATTTGTAGTGTTTAGACAGCGATACATTAAAGTCACTGAAATCTAATAAATAAAACATATTAATAAATTATGTATCAATGCAAGAATCTGCCTTAGCCCATCTGCCAAGATAACTATGAAGTAGGTATTTTATTCATCAGAAAAAGAAGATTCTTAAAACTAATTCTGCAAATAAAGCTCTAATATAAACTAAATGTAAAATGTGTGACCTTGGAGTACTTCACTAGCATCTCTTGCATAATTGCCTTTATATTTATAAATCTTTCAGCAATGGTTAAGCACACAATCATAATGTCATGAGTACAGACACTTCAAAAATTAAAGCTTTACTTTTATTAATTATTTACATTTTGAGAATCTAAGCATTAATAGAGTTTGCCTTGGTTTTACGGGTTTGGGCTTTTGTGGATTGACTGACTGACAGACAACCACATCTACTATTAGGCCACCTTTTTAACAGTTGTCAGTTCACTCATAGGTTAATTTTAACAACAAAAAAAACACTTGTGAAAAGTGTCTCCACCCAGAATGGAGCACTGTGCTTCTTATATTTCCGTATTCTCTGAGGATAGAAAATATAAAAATATCTCTGACCTATCCAGTAGGCTTTTGCACTGCACATGTCACTCAAGGTTTTGGGAAAAAGAAACATTTAAATTAATGTACTACTGCACCCACTGCTGATGAAACAACCCCAGGATCTGTGACAAACACACTTAGACACCGGAATGAACATGGTTTGGGGAGTTCTTAATGTATTCATGTACATGTTTGTGAAGAAAATAGCTTTCTTCTCATCATTGACATGTCAAACGAGCAGCACAGAGACCATGTGAGGGGCTGGCACCTACTGCACACTTTGCACAAGACACCGTGTGGTTCAGTTTTGTGCTCCTTGTTCTCCTTCTCATTCCTTTCCTTTTCCATCTGGATGCTTTCAGATTAATTGTTGGGAAAGTCTCCTCTCTGCAGCACAGCCTCAGCCAGCCTGTTGCTGTTTCAGGTGTTCTGCACCTGTTCATTCTCCTCCCCTCACATCCTGAATAGCCCAGTCCTTTGGCAGTGATTAATTTAAACAGTGTAAACCCTCTTTTCCGCTAATGAAATCCAATAAATAAATATGGTTACTCTTTCATTACCGCACTCTCTGGCCATCTGAAAATATTTCACTCAGCGGACAGAAATGATGCAAAACTCTCCTTTCCTTGAAGCAATAAAGGGAAAGGTGTTCTTTAATAAACTGGGAAGGGAGAGCTGCCAGATGCAGAGTTTGGAGAGTACTGTGTGCTGGGCCATGGGATACAGCCCCAGAGCCTGGAGATGCAGGATGGGCTGAAGGAGAGAGCACTACCCCCAGGCAGCTCTGGGAGTGCAGGAAAAGTCCCCTTCTCAGCAAAAATCACACTTATTTGCACTCACAGACTGCATGAACACTGAGTAAGAAAGTGGCAATATGGCTCATTATGGAATTTTTCTACAATATTCCTACAAATTTTCCTCTGGTTTGCACCTCAAACCCCACATGAACACGCTATCCATGTCTGGATAACAATCAGGAGCACAAGCTGGGTGAAAAACCTTTCAAAAGGTTTGGTCAAACTGTTCCCACTGAAAACATCCTGTACGTCCCCACTGATTTCACTGTGGCAAGAGATGAGCCAGTGCCTTTTATTGCTCCAGCCTATGTGAGGAGTTTGAAATATTTCTTGTCATGCAGTCAAACAGAATAATTGTACCAGCATCTAAATCCAGCTGGAAGGCACAGCCAAATTCTTTTCTGGCTCATTTAACCTTCCTAACGCCAGAATTCATATGGAGGTTTCTGTAAAGCCTATACAGGGCTGTGTCAAACACAATCCTACCCCACACAATAGTGATTTTTTTTTTCCAGGATATGCGTTGAAGCAGATGAATTTCAAGTGTCGTTTCTGTGAGTAATTGTGCAGGTAAAGTGTGGGGCTGTGTTCTATGTGGGATTTTGTAACTGTTTCCTTGCACTAGTGATTTCAAAATAAAGTGCAGATTATTCTTGATACGGTTTTCACTCTGAAATAGATGCACAGGCAAAATGCTGGTGTAACATGCCAGAAAAAGGCATTTGACAAAAATACAGTACTGTATGTAATCTATGCAGTAAAACCAATTTTAGATATATATAAAAAGACCCAAACCATGCAGACTTCCAAAGATGTTTGACTTTGTTGCCCTCTAATGTTAAATCTGACCATACTTCTTCCTCTACAAGGATGATGAAAAGATGCAGAGTAATTGAGATTCAATGGCATTTCTCCTTCAAAAAGCTTAAAGGTATGACTGTAACTAGGCTCTAAACACTCTGCAATGACAGCCAACAGTTCTGGAAATTCTGCCCAACACACGCAAACAAATCACAGGAATTACAACAACCTCTTACAAACTGTCTTTTAAAGAAGCACTGTTCTGAAGCCATGTTCTCCTCAGCCCTAATCATCTCAAAATTACTTTGATGAGCACAAAGTGGCACATTTTTGTCTGTTGCTGAGATCACTTAAAATGGGACATAGAAAACAAAACCTGTGTGTCCTGAGGGATATTTTGTCTATAATCATTACAGTAACTTTTATATTTTTTTTGTAATGCTAAGATTTAACATAAGTAGTACTCCTGATAAATCTGAGTTCCTTAATTTTCAGTTGTTGCTGTCTTAATTCTTACAGAGAGCTCAGCTTTGTGAAGTTATGTCAAGGTGTATAACACAAAACCGCATTCAAAATATGCCTTCAATAATTTCTTTGTTGTTTGAAAACTTACAACTTACAGCAAAGCTGGCATTTTATGGCCTGCACAGCTATAAATCATTTTTAAAATCATGATGATATTACTCAAAACAGATGTGAAAACATATGTTTGCCACGGTTGTATAAACCGCTTACTTGTCATACTTAATAAATGTTGATACTTTTATTTTAACTACATTCCTTTCTTAATAACTTTGAAAATCTTTTCCACGGTGAATATATTTTGCCTTGGTAAGAGCAATGGCAGGTTTGGAAAAACAAAGCTTGCACTGTATACAAATTACATGGATGTTTTCTGCAGGGCAAGACAGCACAGACCACACTTCTCAGTGTCCACGTCTGACTCTAAAACACTCAAGGTAACAGAGGTGCATCAGAGCCCAAAATAATTATACTGGAGAAAACAGTAATAGTATTAGGAATCTACACACGACAAGCCATTGAGGACTAATCCCACTGGTTCCTTCAGAAACTGCAATATAGTTCCCTCCCACTGATAAATGCAAAATCAGCTTGGAATCCTGGATATACAAGGTTGGTGCTTTTAAAATTTCTATATTAGTCCCACTATAATGTCATCAAAAGATTCTGGCTCTGGAGACATGGGATGACTTGAAAAATCACACCTGTACATGACAAAAAAAAAAAAAAAACAAAACTCATATTTTCTGAGAAAAACTTGATATCCTGCAGACCAAGCAGAAAATAATATTTTAAAATGTCTCATGATTTCGAAGCACTTTTTTCTGATGCAGGTGGATCTCTGGAAACCAAATGAATCCTAAAAACATCCCTAAGTGCATGCAGAACTAACACATGTATAAAGACGTATTTCCCAGTACTTAATCAATTAAAGAAATTATGCAAAAATGTGAAATTAATAAACCTACACAACTTTAATCTTAGGGAGAACTATAGCACACTAAGTGTTAGCATCACATCTTTGTGATTTCATCCATGTTAAAAGGAATGATCACAGGAGCCTGGGAATTGGGTTCACAGGTGGTGGAGGTTCAATTATTTTCACTTTGGGGGTTTCTGAATTATTTTTTCAGATTTTTTAACTGTACCTTCATCCATCCTGGGTGACAGAACTGCTACTATCAAGAAGTACATGATTTGAACCTTTGAACCCCACAGGATCCTGAATTGTGACTGAACATGTGGCAAGAAACTGTGTACAATTCAACAGAATTAAAATCAACTACACTTCCTGGCTTAGATTAAATACTCACTACGCAATTACTACAGAAATGTAATTTTTAAATCTTAGGAATGAAGTTATGGCTGGTAACTTTCTGTAAATGTCAACAGGAGTCAAGGGGGAAGGATTTAAGCAGGATGATCCAGACATAAAATTATCTCAGAATGGAACAGAAGGGCTCTTTTGGGGTTCATGAGGAAAGCGCTTCAATGCCCAGAAAAACCAGTGAATAGAAAACAGCTTCTGTCTTCAAGGAGAGTTGAGTACAAAAATACAAAATATAAGGAGGAAGTTTCAGGCTCTTCCTAACCATGACTGGATCAGTCACAGACCTCTGAGGAATAGAGCTGACTACAAAACCATGACACTGCTCAAATAATTTTATAAAAGTCTGGAACGACAGGGCATGGAGGACCTCCAAATTCTGAGTAGCCCATAAAATTGTCTATGCCTGCCTTTTAGTTTCCTCTGAAAATACATGACAATCCCTCCAGCCAAAACATAAATCAGTTTGTGCATTCATTTTGATGATAAATATGAATATTCTCAGTAGACTTACAAGTACACTTAGTTTATGCTGTCTCTTCCTTCTGTTTCTTTTCCTTCACATCTTTTTCACTCTAAAAACCTCACTATCTCCCCCAGCTTCTCCTTCTATTTTCCCAGAATAAATCCCTGAGTATTCACCTTCTCCAACACCCAAGAACCTCTGCAAGGAGAACCCAGCAGAGGAAGCACATCCCAGCCTACAGAAGAATCCCTCCAGGCCAAACATCACCTCTCTTCCCTTGCTGCCCCTCACTGGTGCCACAATATAAAATTATATTGCTCACCCAGAGCATCAGAGCAGTCTGCACACACATCCCCTTGAAGGCAAACAAACAATACCACGTGACTGATCAAATATTTGCTCAGAACTTCATAAATAATTGAGCCAGAAGACCTGCAAAATATTGCCCTCATGCAAAGAGAAGCAAAGTTTTCATTGCTTACACTTCCACGTGAGTTCACTGGATACATTATTCATTGCAATTAGGCACTTAGTTCTCTTAAATTAGTAATATAATGTCATTGCATATGCAGAACACAAGAAAAAGGAATAAAACATGTAATAAGTGAATTAAATGCCTGACATGGAAAACAGTCTGTGATTTTACCTTTCTCCTTTTGTATTTTTTTTAGGCTGGTTCCAGTTTCTTGGTCAATGAGTTCTCCTTCCCTGCTGTTGGTCAGCATGGCTAAAAGAATCAGAGGACACAGTTATATAACACTGTCAGTAAAAAACAAAGTTAAGGTAAAAAAAATTAAAGTTTATTTCTTCTTGGTTGATACTTTGTTATTTTAACTATTAGAGGCAAGTAAAATATGCAGTAAAAGCTAATCTGCTCAAGTATTAGACAAGGACACCAAGACAGAATACAAATTACTACTGAGATGAATGTGATTTCTTGTGAATTGTTTGAATTAATTAATTATTGGGAAAACTACTTCACAAAAAACATTTTGGGGAAAAACACATTTAAGGATTTAAGTATTAGTAATTATTATTAAGCAGTAAGCTTAATAAAAACCACAGATTGCCAGATCATAGCCCAAATTGACTGGAGACAGCAAACCCTTCCCAACATTTTAGTGCTAAGGGAATTCTTAATTTTCTCAGTGAGAGCTGTGCAGTTTATGACTTTAGGATGCCTCTTTTCTTTGTTCTTATTTGAATAAAACACTTACTTCTCTGCAATCCACCAATTATGCTAGGGAAGACACTTGATAAAACTTCACCACTGTATTTTAGGGAGAGCTTTTTTTTTGTAACTGCAAAAGTAAAACCATTGTATTTTTATCAATAAAAAATATTTATCCCTATCTTTAAAACAGTAAGCACTAGATCTCTACGTAGAGACATCAACAGTCTCTTTTCACTCCTGCTACAGGAAGTTAAAAATTTCTTTGTGTATTTCCAGCCTTATTTTACACAGGAAAAAGATGAGGGGAATCTACTCCACAGTCTCCGCCCTGTGTGTGCACAGATTAGGGCAAAGAATTCAGTTTCTATCCAGTGTCCTGGGCAGTGCTGTGGTGCTGCTGCAAGGACCAGGGTCAGAACTGCAGAATCGCAGGAAACAGCCAAGTAGGCTGTGGATGGGAGGGAATTCTCCAGTGACTCACCCAGAGTGCACGGCTTTTGTGGTTTAAATCTGGCTCAGCAATGCCTGCACAGGCTCCAGGCCATGAGGAGACAGCAGTGTTGACACATACTGTCATGAAAAGATGTTAATTGACTTGCCCTAGATCCCTCTTGGAAGCACCAAGAATAGGATCTAAACTTCCTCTAGACAGAATTAGCATTTTAATCGATAGTGCACAGGCTGTGAAAGCTGTGGTGGAGAGACCAAAAAAGCCAGAAAGGCCTCAGCCTTGGAGTGATGAAGGAATGCGTGGGCACAAGGAGGTATTTGGAACAAAAAAGTCATCGTATAATCCGTGACTTTCCTCATATACATGCAAAGAAAAAGACACCTTGCTATTTTTCAACTGCAGGTGCCTTGAGCAGCAGTTCCCTACCCAAACACCAAAGGAGCTGGTTGGACCAGGGAAGGGTACAAGGGTGATCCCTCTGTGCAGGGGACACTGTTGTACCCAGAGGGGGAACTGTGGAAACTGAAAGAACAGAGGATTTTCACAGCACTGCAATAAGCTCACATAGACAGAGGTTGGAAACAGAGGTGAATTTTAAGCCTTGAAATATGTGGAGCACAGAAAGTTTCTGAGCTGCAAAAAATGTAGAACAAGCAGCTGTTGTATGCTCTAAGGTGTAGGTGTAGTGTTTAGTGATTGGATTAAGTAGGTGCTTGTAAGTTTTAGCATCAGCCTATTGGCTAAAAAACTTTTAAAACGCCTTGTAACAAAGAAAACTTCGGATTCTGTTGTTATGGTGTCAATTTCACCATCTTTTATGTCTCTACCTTCACTGAGACTGACAATGAAATAAACTCGTGGAACACCTCTCAGTTGCCCAATCCTGTTATTGGTGATTAGATCCAACACTGAGTGATGAACTTAATTAAAAAACCATAGGGATGAACTTTCTGGGTCTTTCGTAGCAAGCAAGTACTTCCTTGTGAGTCCCCCAGCAAATGAATATCGGCCTCAACAAACTTCCCGAGCAGCTGGGGAGGGGAAGGCGGCAGCACTGACCGATCCTGTCGGGAGTGTTGTCCAGCTGGGATGGCGAGCTGGACACGCTGCTGCTGGGGTGTGAGGACGCGTGGCTGCCGGGGCGCTGGCTGTCCTCCAGGGACGGCGCCGGGGAAGGGCTGTCCTGGATCCTCTCCTGCAAACAAAGCCAAAGCAAGTTGGTTTGTCTCATCCACAGGCTTCACCAAGGTTCAAACAGGAAAAGGGAGGCTGGCTTAAAAGCCATGATTACAAATGGTGTTTCTGAGGTAAACAGAGAACAGAACTCACGTCTTAAGAGCAATATAGTCATGTATAGCCAAAACCAACACAGGCTTCTACAAGCAACATGTCTGAGCTTAGCTTATCATTTGCCACCTTTTTCTTGTTGGCAACTTTTTATGCTCTAAGCTTTTCACATCTAGGAACATATAGAATATTCTTTCATGTTGCTTTCACAAACTACTTTTAATCTACAGGTAGTGACATTGCCATATGTGAGTCACATTACAAATAAATCATTCACAGTTGGACTGAACTGTCACTAAATGCAGCCAAATTTGTAATTAGAATCTGTACTTGTGAATTTGTAACTAGAATCTGTACCTGAATAAATTCCATCAAATATCTTCTCAGGGTAGCACCTGGACAAATTACAAAAACTGTGGCCCTGGTAAGAACCTCCCTCTTGCATGAAAAGCATCACTGGCTAACCAAAACAAGAGTCTGCTTGACAGTTCTTATGTCTATATCTGCACATGAAACTTTGGTATTAACCTCTAATTAAATATATATATAGTACTTGAGGTAAAGAGGGAAAAAAAAAGGGTAGAAAATAAAATTTAAAAAAAGGCAAAATGAAATTCTGCAGTTTTGTGTATCTATACTTGCAAATTGCCTGAAGATGCGATGGAATTTTCATCAGTAAAAATCTTTAGGAAGAGGTCAGACAAGCAAGGCTTAAGTAAAAATCCATCCTTAAGACAAGAAATTGTGAGACCACTTGAGATCCTTCCAACCCAGCACTTCTACACACATACTTTTAATTAAAAATTTCAGTGCCCTTCATTCCTGTTCCCAGAACCAACAGAAAACGAGAATCTTCTGAAAGGGAAAATCAGGGCCTCAGTTACTACAGGTATTTGTCTCTTAAAATGCCTTTTATGTTTTAAAACCTCTGTCCAAGTCCTTGAAGGTGTAGTTCCAAGGGAGAGACACTACTGAGGAAAAATGGTTGAATTTACAGAACTCCAGAAACAGAATCTTTGGAGCTGCCCTCTTCCTTGGCAATCAGCTGCTTCCTCATGCAAACTCATAACTGAAATCTAACTTTCATTTGTTTTAAAAAAAGATATTCTCTTGTCTCCACCTCACTAAAAATCAGAATTACGGTTCATCTGGGAAAGTTTCTCAATATTTTTCAATCTTTCCTCCTTTCTAACCTATTCTGAAAATGCTTCATTAGGAATATTAAATCTGGCTCCCTGGTAGCAATTTACGGTGTGCTCTGGAAAATAAACTCAGTGGCATCTGAAGTTTTTATGCAGTTTTCTAGGTGGAAGCCGGAATCAATAATGTAGCTTTGGGAAGAACATGGTGGTTCCTAGAAATTTTTTCCATTATAAATACCTGATATAAAAGCTGCTGTTTGGATGTGTCAGGGCAATTAATTAATTACACAAGATCACAATGATATTCTGGCCACAAGAATTACACAAGATCAACAATGGTATTCTGTTACCCATTAAAACCATCCCTCTAAGCCACAGTCATATTTGTATTTACAGATACTTCTGGGAGTTACGCAAAGGGAACATGAGATTGGATCCTCCTCAGAGCATGGGATAGCATTTCCCTATTCCAGCCACACCAGCTGAGAATGTGGCACTGGCTGTGGTTTTAATAGGGTTCTTACTGTACATTAAATAACAACCCAGCCTCAAAACCATGTAACAGATGTGTATCTATTACATAGCTGTTAATCCTCAATGGATCAGTTTCACTAATTATCTGTTATTTAATGAACACATAGTAACTAACAGATACAAAAGGGAGACTTTTAATGCTAATAATTTAACAGATATATGTTTATTATGTTGAGTCACAGGTTTTTATAATTTTGAAAACTGAATGGTTTTATACAAGGCAGTTTTCAAATTCTGTGGGAGGGGAAAAAAAAAAAAAAAAAGCCCAAGTCATTGAGCTTAAAATCTCCTATTTTTTGCCTCCTTTTGGCCTCCAAAAGAGAGGATTTGAAAGCTGCTGAGATGAACAGATGAGTAAAAGGGATATGGGACTTTTGTGGATGTGCTGCTTATTGAATTGCTTTTAATAGCCACATTCTTACCCCAAAAAGAACTGTCCTAAAATAACAACGAACCATACACAATCCTGAGTGGATAAACCCTGTGTGTTTCTTACCTCTGTGCAAATAGTAGCTTCCAAAGAGGGATCCTGCTAACAGGTTACAACTCTGACAGCAATTTCATTTGCCTGTATTTCAGTTTTAACAGTCCTCCTTGGCACTACTTCCTCTCTTTTAACCACAAAGAGAACTCAATTTACAATTAAGTTATCATTTTGAAATGATTAATTTTACAGAAGAGTGCATAGTTTAAGTAAATTTCATTGTCTACTGCAACCATGAAAATAAATAGCCAAGGAGAGGACACACCAACTGTTCTGCAAAAAACCCCTAAGAACAAATATGACTAGGAATTAACACTTAGATATCACACAAACAGCCATATATGTCATCTTAAATGGGAGTTATTTGAGTAATTCAAAAGCTGATGATTTGGAAAAGCAAAGTATTCCAGCTCCTTCTGGTAACTGCATTTCCCTTTGTCTCTCACTATGAAATAATCTCTGCTTGGAGCAACTCGCCTTCAAACTCAGCGTCTTGGTTCGAAATCTTCAGGCAGAAGTAAAAGTGTGAAATAATAATGCCCTTCTTAATAACACAGTGAATCACTTTCAAAGAGAATTAGTTGATTATGCCATCTAATGTCTTACCAGTTACACCAATTTCCAGCCACAGAGAAGGCATAGTTTTTCCTATAAGCAACAAAGGAGCTGAAATTCCCTCTGTGTCTTATGTGTTCAAATGAGGATGGAGCATCACCATGTGAGGCTGCATATGGGTCAAGAAATTGTCAATTTCTACATTTTTATGTGGAAATGCGCTCAATTTCCCCTACTATAATGAACAAGGCTATGAGCAGACTCTTCTTTTGCTGGTAAACAGATCCATTTTTCAGTCCTGTAATCAGTATGCATCTATTTAGCTACTTAACAGCAATGTGCTCTGGTTCATTAGGTAGCTACTGTTGTGTCTCAGCCTAGTTAAAATTTCACAGCAAGTTAATCTATTTTATTACAAATGAGAACACAAGTGATAATGTCCTCACCATTTTCCAAACACAGGGTTAACAGTATTTGTAACAAATCAATGAGGGCATTTAAATAGGAAAATTGCAAATCTAAAATCTTAACATTTTGTTTTACACATGATGACTTCATTTTATTTATCATCTATGTATTTTACAACCTTGCTACTTTTTCATATTTTCTTTTTTTCCTCCCTTGAAAATGGCTCATTTCCCCCTTCATCCTGCAGGGCAGCCTGATCCCACACTAGGTAAACTCACAGTAATGAAGAACTTTTCTAAATAAAGTAAAATTTTCCCCATTTATATTTCTTCCTATTCATAAATTTGCAAGATTAATATTCCAGGTTATAATTGAATGAATTATACATAAGGATTCTACAGATTGTGAGAATTTTATGAAAAATGGAAACATTTCTCAAGATCCCACCTATTTATCTACCTACAATACCTACTTCATCTCATCTTTTTTCCTTCCTTTACAGAGCTGTAACATAAATTCTCAAAAAGGACTTTTCCAGTATTTAATCCTCTTGAAGGGTAATATATTTGTCTCACTAAAAAAATCAGTGTCCTTCTCTGCCTCAGAAAATGTAGCTACAAAGCTTGACATTGTTAATTTTAGTTGTGATTTAGTTTAACGGCTCTAAAGCCATGAACTTACCCAATTTCCAGACAGATCCTTGATTTCAGCTCAATATCCCTCCTACCTCCCCTGTGAGGGAGTATTCCACACCAATAATAGGAAATACTGCAAGGTAGTTGCATCTGCACTAGTTTTATTTGGAATATATATGAACAGTTGATCTGTTTTTGACATTATCATCTTGACCTTATTTCCTTACCTCCTTTTTTTTTTTTTTTTTTTTTTTTAAATAGTATTGATCTTCCTTTTATGTCAAGAGTTTAGAGAAACAATGCTGCTGGATTTTCCTTTATTTTTTCTTTATTCTTTGTTGTAACACAGTTGTAATTATTCTTCCAAATGTTAATCTGTTAACAAGTTCCTAGTGGATTTAGTGGCATTTCACTGCTGACAAGCAGGTTTTGGAACTCTGTCTTGAGTCTTGGATGTTTTATTCAGACATTTATCTTCTTATTTCATATTTGATTGAGGTGCTGCTGCTCTACTCTACAAGGCTCTACAGTGGCTGGAATTCACCCTCTCTAATGAAATGGAAAGGAAGGAAAAAGGGAGATTCTACTGGTTTTAGGCCTAGATTAGTGTTTTCAAGAGTTGGTAAGAAAGATTTCAAGCTGATGTTGACCACATTGGAAAAACAAGAGTTCATGGGCTCTGGCAGAAAAAATCCCAGCATTAATTTGCACACTGATATGTTCATTATGCCACACCTCAAGTTCCCAGTGGTTGAGAGATCTCCATTCATATTCTTAAAACGGCCTACAAATAAATAAAAAAAATTCCAGAAACCAGAGCCTGACTCCTCTGGAGGCGTCTGTGAAGCCAGGATGGGCAGGCAGAGTCTCCTGCAGCCTTCCCCACCTCCAGCCCTAAATCCCTGCTGAGCTATCTCTGCTCCCCCTCCCTGGCTGAATCCCATCCTCAGCAAGTGAGAAGAACAAGGAAAGCTAACACAATTCACAATTCCAGTCAGCAAAGACCTGAATTGCTAACACTTCCTTTTTTTAGTTAATGCTAAGATGTGTATCTTTCCAATTGACCTTAGTTGATACTAATGCTCTTTGAATCCTAATAACCAGCACATTTTTAATAGTGTTCTAAAGTTTAGAGTCCTTAACTGATGGACTACTCAATTTAGGATTTTCCAAGGGAAAAAATACCCCAGCCACAGGAAGCAGGAGCTGAACTGATGCCAACAAGAACTAGGATGGTCACAGCCATTTCTAGGCTAGAGAGGAGCAGTCTGGTTTGGATTTTGAGTCATTCTATCCTGGAAGTGAGCGCACACAAAGACTGGGGGTGACTTGCTGGTCTTCTGAGCTACTTACAGTACCTGTGCTCACTGCAGGTACTGGAGATGAACAAGGTAAACAGCTGGTCTAAAAACCAAGATAGGATCTGTGTGTCTGAAAGCCAGCTGGATCCTATTCATCTTTTGCAGTGTATTGGGAAGTCATTTGCTTAAAATATGTACTTTGCCATTTAAAATGCAATTTTTTTTTCCACTGTGTACATATAGTTGTTTCAGTTGTAGTCAACTGGCAATTATTTTCTCACAGAATTTAAGAAATCATAAAACCTCCTACATTTACTGATTTTAATACCAGATGTTCACTCACTAATTCCATTACCTCGTGACTACTTCCTATCAATCCATTAATTGCCAGCTGCTCAGCCAAACAGAGAAGTGCAGCTAATCAGATGATGTTGGGAAACAGCCAAACAGGAGCTGCCTTCTTCCCCATTTCTTAAATTAGCAGGCACTGGGACAGCCATGGAAACCTTCACTCCTGGGTTAAGATCTTGATGTTTTGCTTTGAATCTGAAAGTGCCTGAAAGTGCCTGAAAGTGGAAAGGGACTCATGGTGGAAGCCTGGTACTTGTGCCTCTCTCCTGAATTGTTTAACCCAGTGCTGCTATGGAAAGGAGGACAGGCACTCCCAGGACTAATGATGCTAATGCTCTACCTCATCTACATTAGAGCCATATCACTTATTAAGGACAAATGCAAATAACTAAGCTAATACTAAAAAGATCTGAGCCAGAACTAAGAGCTTAGATGTGCTTGGCCTAACAATTTTCCTTTGCAAGCTCTGCAAAAAGATATGTTTCTGACTGGATTTTTTTTTTTCTTCACTTGGAAGTTTAAGATAAGTTTTCAATGTTTCAAACCTCTCAATGAGGGTGGTAAGGAGCCAGGCATTCTTGGCACTGCTAGGAAAGGGACGGTCTGACAGCCTCCCTCCAAAGGAGGAGATGAGAAGGGTATTTAAAAATGCAATTTGAAAGGATCTGAGAATCTCCCAGCAGAGTCATTTCACTGAATCAGTGAATGAAGAGATGCAAACCTGCACCCTCACTCCTTCTTCGCCTCAAATACAGCCACAAAAATTAACCTTATAAGAAGCAAACAAACTCCTGTGTCTCACATGTCACTCCTCCAACATATCCCAGTCCCATTCCAGCCATCAGCTGCCTGCCATGGAACGGGACAGAATAAATCTAGTACTATGAAAAATCACATTCATTGTAGAGAAGTTTTATTTTATAAATGCTGCAATATTCTGAAAACAATTCATAATGGATTGAATGCACTGAGAGATATGAAATTACTGATGTTAGGAATTCTGTAATGGAAAATGTTTCTATTGTGAGAAGAAGTGTTTCAGAGCATTCTGAGATGGCCACATTTTTCTGGCTGTCAGGTAAATATTATGAATGTGAGTTGTAGAGCACACAGAAAATAGCACCTCTCAGCAATAATTACACAGCCCATCTGTACTCTCTTCAGGGAATTTAAAATCATGTCATATACATCCTTTACAAATGCCCTAACAATCCCAGAAAATCAGGAGGAAAACAAAACTCAAAGAGAAGGAGACTCAGAAGTATCTACTTCATGTCTAGATCCCACTGCACAAATAGTGCTTTGCCCTATTTATCAGATTAGTTTCTAAAGTGCATTGGGGTGAAATTCTCAAGGAATTCCGAAATGCAAAAATAAAAATGTTTTATTTTCTTTACAGGATTTTAATTACCTTTTTTTTTAAAATGTGTTTTCCATTTGCACTCAACACAAGCACCATTTTATTCCTAACTGGGACCTCAATGAGGGCAAGAAAGAATAAGAGAAAGGCAGGAATACAGCAAGCAAGAGGAGATGACAACAGAAGAAAAATGGACAGCAGGAAACTAATTTTCAGAACTACTCCTACTCAGGAGAAGCATATTCCTCAGCAGCTCCAAAGAGGCTGTTGCTAGAAGGAAAGGGAGGGAGCACAAGGAGGAAGAGGGTGAGATGTGAGCAGGAGGAGGAAGGAGGGTGCAAAATATGTCAGGTAAGTAAAATGAGAAGCCGGGAAAATTTGGGAGAAAATAAGTCTCAAATCTCTGACACTAGGTTTTGCCTCATTACTCTCAAGTACTCTTTGCATATATAACAAAAAGGGAGCAGCTTAACCCTGGTTTGGGTCTGGTTCCCAGAATTTCAAGCTCAGCTTATCCGCAGTATTTCCCACCAGCCTGTTCCCAAGAACATCTGGGAAAAGAGACCTTTCAGTGAACAGTCCAAGATTATCACAGTCACAGTGCCAGACTTGGTTCTCGCCAGCCTTCCCTTCACCTTCCTGACCCCAAACCCCTCCCCTGCCCTCACTCTGCTTTTTGGCTGGAATTGTGTAAACCAGTATGGTTTTAGTCATGTAAGGTCATATTTGTTACAGGTGCGCTGTAAAATAAAAATCTTCACATTATGTAAGCTACTGCTCTCTAGAGCTGAGTGTTCCAAAAATTCAGTGAAAAATCCTCTCACCTTTCTGTAAAGAGCTCATCCCAACTTTCCTTTTGAAAATATTGTCAGAGAGTAGATTTCTCTGAGTTTCAGGAACAAAATTATTGTGTGACAGTAAACTGCTACATTTACTCATAAAGTCACAGACTGGTTTGGGATGGAAGGACTTAAAGGTCACCTCATTCCACCCCTGCCATGGGCAGGGACACCTTCCATGATACCAGGGTGCTCCATCCAACCTGGCCTTGAGCATTCACTGCTTCTTCTAGCCCAAACCATGACTCAAGTGTACTTAGCCAAATTCCACCCCAGACTGATCCTCATGAGACACCCAGGACATTTCTGGACTGCAGAGCAGGTCCAGCTGAAGAACAGCTCTGGGAAAAAAGAGCTAACAAGAACTGGATGCAAGAGGGAGAAGAGAGAGGGTGATGAAGTCAGTGTTGCTGTCAAATTTTGTTTTGCCATATGAGACCTTCAATAACAGAGATTCTTCTGAATCATATGAGCCAAGTTTCAACCCCAACAAGCTTCTTCAGATGTGCAGTAAATCCCTGTAAGCCTGGATTTATCACAGGGGCACTGGCAGAACTGCAGCCACAGTGCTGCTGGTGCTGCTATAATCACATCACATCAGGTTAGAGATGGCTAAGAAGGTTTTGTGAGCCTGGCCATAGTGCCTCCGTAATTTATGGTGTTCCTGTCAGGGAGAAATCAAGTTTCATAGTTATGACATTTCTTTCTGGAGTACCTAATGTTAACTTTGCTGATCATGCATATCTTGGTAGAACAGCTTATTTCTAAATGGCAAACGTGATATAAAAAGCATAATGACTTCATTCAAAACCTTGTAAAGCAGCTGATTCTCACACCTATAGAAAACAGGCCAAGTGGTATTTTAGTCATCAGACTATGGAAACAGACACCACTCAGTATATTCGATTCATTTCTCCCATTTTAAGTAAAAACATGATGCTGGGGTTGCATTCTATTGAAAACCACCTATGCTTTGTACCTATTAAATGCACTTCAATAATGTCCTAAAATAAAAGTATTACTTGACAGCAGAAACAGCAATGCTTTTCTTATACATGTTTCACTCAGTACAAGAATTTCACGCTAACCGGTCGTCATTGTGTGCTGGATGATTGTACATAAGGGAAGGAAAGGACAAAAGGAGCCTCACACTGTAATAAAATTCATCTACAGTTTCAGCACTCAGAACGAACTAGAAAAAGATGCAGCACCACTTGACAGGTGGGAGTAACACAGCAAAGGATCCCCACTCTGCCTCTGTCATGTTGGCTACTGATACATTTTCCCCAGCAACATGAGAGGAAATAATCCTCACCAGAGTGCTGGCCGGACCTCGTGTTCCTGTAGAGATACTGTGTCTCCTCGGGTGCAGATGATGGGGAAAAAATTGCTCACATCAGCAAGGGCCTGCTAAATAACACCCTGAAACCCAACTGCCTGCAAAAACTGCAGTTTAAATCACAAGGGACTAGCATTATTTACAAATACGTATTTAATCTTCATATAGACATCCTGGTAACATTTAGAATACAATCAAAGCTTCTGCAAGTTTACTTGTTGCTAAAATATTCCACTGCTGTGCTTAAATTAGGGTTTAGTCAAGAGGTCTCTGAATAGGTAAAGGAAAGGTATGGTTTGAAATTAATGGAATCTCAACTAATTTCTAATAATTTAATGACTTGCATTAACTAATATACAGCTGGACATCAGAGAGAGCTGTTTTCCCCACCCAGCCAACAACTGTGAGGTACACTGATGATGAAGAGAAGTTTTCACATAACTTAATCCTAAATAGGGATCCTAATGGGAAATGTTGCCCTAGCCTCCCTAGAATCCAAGGAAAAAAAAATGTCAACAAAACCAAAGCATTCAGAAAAAAAAATTGCCCTAATCTGCAAGTGAACTCTCAGTAAAAAAGAAACAACCTGAGGCAAATTTGGAGATGCTTAGGGTCAGAAAGAAAATCAGAAGGAAAACAAACCCCTCAGAACCTCAGCAACAGAGGAATATAGAATTTTACTGCAGTGATGGGACAAGAGAAACATCTCCCTTGAGAGGATGTTGCTGTCAGAACACATGGGCATGAACAATAAACACGTGGTTGGGTACTGCTAGTTTCTTTCCCTGCTTGATTTAGAAACAATATCCCCTGAAGCAATAGCCTGCGACAAAAGGAAGTATAACACAACCCTCACTAATATATTCTGGACTGTAGTGCTGGAAAGAGTGATTTTCTCAATGATAAATTAATGACACGTTATAATTAAGATGTTTTAAAATAAAGATGTAAGGGGTTAAATTCAGCAAATCAGTGAGAGTTGCAAGAATAAAGCAACTCAGAAGTCAGATTCTAGAGTGACAGGGACACATGGGTGTAAATGAACACAAATATTGAAGACATTTACTTTCCAGATAGCTCCGTAGACTCATATTTAAACCCAAAGAAAAATGGACTAAACTAATGAAGTTTCAAAGCTGACATTTTACTTTGTCAACAAGAAACCTCCATGTGCATGCAAACACAAACACAAGTCAGACGGATAACACCTTTAATTTTTGCTCAGTAAAAAAGTGGACACGCTTTTAGAGAATCCTTCACATGCAATGATCCTACACACTTCTATTTTGGAAATTTCTTGGGTTTTGAGTGTGTGGCAGGACAGCAGCTCTCCACACAGGCAAGAACCTTTCTGAGCAGCCTTCTTGGCAGAGACTACAACAAGCCTTTTGAAATACAAACCTGTTTTAACCAACCAGAAGAAAGTTCAGGTTAGGCTGCCAGAGACTCTACTCACTAAAGTACTTCTGATCATTTTCTCAGGTATTTACCTGTTCTGGATTTGCACTGCTAGAATTCTTTTTTTTGTTCCACAGCCTCACTAAGGTACTCACGACAATCTTCTCTGCTATTTACCTGTTCTGGATTTGCAGTGCACTAGAATTCTTGCAGTGCACTACAGCATTTTCTCTTTAAAATTTGACTTTAAATAGCACTTATAGAGTTATTAAGCTTTCACAGATCTTTCTCCAGCCTGCAGAAGAGTGTTGGTGTCCATTTTTAATTGCATTACCGATTTACTGACACATCAGAGCAGCTGAATTTGGCTGCAGTGGCGGGTGCTGCTCCCCGAGTGAGCTGGAGCAGAGTGAACTCCCTGCCTCGTCCTTCTCCCTGAGGGTGTCACTGGAAACGCCCTGTGAGCCACAAGGATGCCTTACCTTGATGACGGAGGCCCCTGCCCTGGAGAGGGGGCTGTGCATCTGCGCCGCCGCTGCCATGTTGGCGATGGTGTTGAGATGGTTCATCTGGTTCATGGCCATGGCCACCGAGGCCGGGGGGAGGCTGACAGGGAGCAGAGGGTGCGGCATCATCATGAAGGGCAGGTCTATCCCTGTGGAGAGCAGGGACACGTCACCCAGGCACCCTGAATGCCCTCAGCCCACTGCAGCATCCACCATGGCATGGGACACCCTGCAGGGCCTGCATCCACTGCAGCATCCACATCATGGACACCCTGCAGGGCCTGCATCCACTGCAACATC